>CATIWM010057922.1:0-11433 GCA_949671775.1 Mallotus repandus
TCTTAAACCAAACCCCAAGTGTTTTAATGGCTAAACACTTAAACCAATTCCTTTAGAAATAAATCTCACTTCCCTTCTAATCTATCCCAAGACTTAGATGAAGTAGAAATTCTATTTCTAACACACAACCAACTCTCGCAAGAGTTAATGAAACAAAGAATGAATAAATTAAAAGTTTGAGAGCTTTGATGAATGCTTAAGAGAGAATGAATGATAAACAAGTTTCTTAGCATTCAATAGAGCTCTTGGAGGTGTTTATATAGATAAACACTCAAAAATATAGCTGTTGGATGAATCAATTATGTCTCCAACATCTATAAATAATTTTTGTATGTTCTAGGACTCTTTTGCAGCTTTATGGACGCTCACGATCGTGAGGAGGAGGTTCTAGCTCATGAGGAGGAAAATACTAGCTGTTGCCTTTGAAACAAGTCAAAAATTCCCATTTTTTGCTGTCAGGGGCGTGCTCACGAGCGGCTCACGATCGTGAGCATCACTACCTAAAAGGCTCAAAAAGGATGCTATAGGAGGTTGCTCGTGAAGGTGCTCATGAGCGTCACTGAAGAAGATCGAATTGGCCTTAGATTTCTTCACAAAAGTTGTAGATAATTATCTTATCTTTCCATAGAAATTTGAATCATCTCAATTGAACATCTGTAGCTCAAGATATTGCTCAAATACTAAGAGCTACTCAACTTAAGATGAAAGCTGCATATGCTGACTTTGATTCAATATTTGCATATTCAAATGAACTTGGATTTTGACAAGAATGCTACAGTCCTCATTTTAGATCTCTAAGAATGTTAAAGTCTTCCTTGAATCTCGGAGGTCACATTAGCCCAAAAGCATGCTTAACTCCATTTTAATTTGCATGATAGTCCTAGCTTATACACACTTAAACAAACATGTTAAATGCTCAAAATTAAGATTGTTAAGATCAAAATCAAGATTGATTTTTGCTAAGGTCAACACTGTAGCTCTTACTTTGTCACTTGTAGCCTTTGTTATGATGACTTTAGCTCTAGTTGTGATGACTGTAACTCTAGGTGCAATGACTGTAGCTCTCCTATGAGGACTATAGCTCTAGCTGTGATGACTGTAGCTCTAGCTGTGACGTTTATAGCTCTAGCTGTGATGACTGTAGCTCTGGCTGTGATAATTATAGCTCTAGCTGTGATAATTATAGCTTTAGCTATGATAACTGTAGTTCTAGTCGTAAGGACTGTAGCTCTGGCTGTCATGACTATAGCTCTGGCTGTGAGGACTGTAGCTCTAGCTGTGAGGATTGTAGCTCTGGTAATGAGGATTATAGCTCTGGCTGTGAAGACTGTAGCTCTGGCTATGAGGATTGTAGCTCTGGCTGTGATAATTATAACTCTGGCTGTGAGGATTGTAGCTCTAGCTGTGATAATTATAACTCTGGGTGCAATGACTGTAGCTCTGCTATGAGGTAGCTCTAATTGTAATATAGCTCTTGCTATGATGTAGCTCTTGCTGTGATTTTAGCTCTTATTGTCTATGTAGTTTTAGTTGTCTGATTTTAGCTCTTGCTGTAGCTATAGCTCTAGCTGTGTGCTGTCTGTGTAGCTCTAGCTGTAGCTGTAGCTCTAGCTGTGTGCTGTCTGTGTAGCTCTAGCTGTTTGATTTTAGCTCTTGTTGTCTGTGTAGTTGTAGTTGTTTGGTTTAGCTCTTGCTATCTGTGTAGCTTTAGCTGTTTGGTTTTAACTCTTGCTGTCTATGTAGCTCTAGCTATCTGATTTTAGCACTTGCTGTTTATGTAGCTCTTATTGTCTGATTTTTGCTCTTGATGTCTATGTAGTTCTAGCTGTCTAATTTTAGCTTTTGATGTCTGCGTAGCTCTAGCTGTCTGATTTTAGCTCTTCATGTCTGTCTAGCTCTAGCTATCTGATTTTAGCTCTTGTTGTCTGTGTAGCTTTAGTTGTCCGATTTTAGCTCTTGCTGTCTGTGTAGCTCTAGCTATCTGATTTTAGCTCTTGTTGACTGTATAGCTCTAGCTGTTTAATTTTAGCTCTTGTTGTCTGTGTAGCTCTAGCTGTCTGATTTTAGCTCTTGATATTTTTGTAGCTCTAGCTATTTGGTTTTAGCTCTTGTTGTCTGTGTAGCTCTTACTGTCTGATTTTAGGTCTAGCTGTCTGTGTAGCTCTAGCTGTTTGATTTTAGCTTTTGCTGTCTGTGTAGCTCTAGCTGTCTGATTTTAGCTCTTGCTATATGTGTAGCTCTAGCTATTTGGTTTTAGCTCTTCTTGTCTATGTAGCTCTTGTTGTCTGATTTTAGCTCTTGCTAACTATGTAGCTCTAGCTATGGCATTTGTAGCTCTTTTTGTAGTGTCAAGCTAGGCTTTTGAAGCTAGCATTTGTGTCTTATCAAGTGCAAACCTTGCCTTACTTGAGTCTGTTTGCTGCCCATGTAGATGATTGCCCCTTGAGAGTACTTGATGGTATCTTTTAGCGGTCCTCATCTTGATGTGGATGCCTCAGGACCTTTGTTGGTATGGCTTCTTGATGCATCACATTTTTATCCTGTTCCTGCTTATAATGCATGTTTCACATTTCTATGTAAATGGTTATGATGCATGTTTTCCATGTTTGTGCATATTGTGCTTATACTGCATGTTTCTAATGTTCGTACACACAATGCTCATTTACTGGTGACATGTACTCCCATGTTTATGTATGCTATGCCTATGATGCATGTTTCTAATGTTTATGAATGTGATGCTCGTGATGCATGTTTGATATAGGGGAAGAGATAGATCGTCCAAATGAAGTTAGGGTATCTAAAGATTGAGATTTGTTTACTGGAAAAGAGGGGAAAGCCTTTAGGCAAAACTGAAGCGTGATTTGTGTGTCAAGAATAACCAAGATGGCGTTGGAGCTTTGGCTTTTGACCTTAGGGTTCCTTTCATTTTCTTCGTTTGATCTAAATTTTCTTTTCTTGTCCGAGGCACTCAGCCAAGCTGTTTATTAGATGAGGGAGTGAGAATGGTTTGATAGATGATCCATGTATAGGATGTGGCCCACAGGTTATTCATGCACATGTTTGAGTGCAATGAGGCCATTTTTATTGGTTTTTGTTTGTGTGGCTTTGGAGAGTTTAGGAGGTTCTGAGGTGTTTCCATGGTATTTGAGTTAATCTTGTGGTGGCTTTTGGGCAAGGTATGTCGATTTTAAATTTTTGGGTATCAAGCTTACAGTATTATTGTTTGCTTGGGGATTGTGCCAGAACCATGACTAAAGCTAGCCTTTGGGAGGTAAAGGAGTTTTGTGAGGGGCAGCCAATGAGTGTTGAAGAAGCCTGGAGCCCTTTGTAATGTTATGCTCTAGGATTTGACTACAGCTTTCTGTTAAGCTATATCTTTTTTACGAGACTTTCATGGGCATCCATGGTCACTCATTGATTCCACCGAGGGATGGTATATGCAAATGCACTCATGTATGCATTTTGGTGATGCTGACAGTTGCACCCTATTATGACATATGCATGTATACTAATACCAATGAGATGTTGGTGATGGACAAAGGGTAACTTTTTGAATTTTTCTATGGTATGTACGTGGATGTGTGTATGTATGTGATGTAGATGACTGTGCTATATGATGAGATTCATGTGTGAGTGTGTGTATGAAGGGAATGATAACAATCATGATGTTTGATGAAGAAGCTTATTCGTCTTTGCATGGTGCATAGAATGTTGATGATTATATTGCATGATGGGGAAAAGTTATTTTATTTGTTGAGGGGGAATGATCAATATTCACGATGCATGAAATGTCAATGATTGTATATCATGTTAAAAGAAGAGAATTGTCCCTTGATGTCATTTAAGATAATGCATATATGTGAGTGATTGTACAACAAAAAGAAAAAGAGGAAATACGAGTGTTTATGCATGCATGTGGGAAATGCTAATGGTTCTTACCATTTATTGAGATGAAAGTCTTTTGTTTTATGAAATGTTTGCATGCCTAGAATATGAATGATCAAATTGCATGATAAAAGGATATGTGACTTATATGTACACATACAGAGTACTGAATATATTTTTTCAAGGTGAGAGGAGATTATGTTGTTCTTTAGAGTATGTGAGTGAATGCATGTATGAATGACGATTGTGCTATGTGAATGCATGTATGCATGATGAATGAAGAGTAGCTTATTTCCCTGAGACATGCCTGCATATGCATGGGGTGCAAATGGTCATAACATGTATAAAGTGCCAGTGATTATTCTTCGAGGTGAAGGATAAATTGACATATCTTCTAATGCAGAAGAATGTAATGCATGATTATATTTTATGATGCTTGTTGGATTCCTTAAGCATATGCTGTTGCATAGAAGATTAGTGATGATTTTATTTTTTTGAAATACCAATGCAAGTGCATATGTATATGGAGCTTCGGTCATTATGCACGTGGAATATGCAAATGTATGTGCTTGTGGAATGCTAATTATTATGCTTTGTGATGAGGAACTTTTGGTCATGTATGCAGGTGTGCATGCATATATGATGTCGATGGAAATAGAGTATTTATGGTGATGCCACATCTCAATGGGGATAGTTATTTATTCTTCAATGCATATGTACGGATGTATACGTGCACATGGCATTAATGACGATAAAATCATATACTTGTAGAAGCATGTACGTGAGGGATGCTAGGGATTATACTATATGATGAAATGTGAGATTAATTGTCATTCTAAGACATATGTATGTATGCAAGTGAATGATTATGCTTTATGAAGATAAGATAATTGCTCATTTTCTTGAGCCTATATATGGATGCACTCAATGATATTGATGCAAGATGACAATGGGACCTCATATTTGTTGGAGGCACATATACAATGCGTGTATACATAGAATGGTGATGGTATTGCTATGCAGAGAAGAGTAACATTGACTTGCATTCTCAGGGTATGCGTTGTGATGTGCATGTAATACAGATAAGTATGCTAATGGAGGTAAGTGTTGGGCTCTAAATGGGTTTTTTTTCAGTGCTAAGGTAAGAGGAGTTTATTTGAAAGATTAGGCCAAGGCCCTTTAAGGAGAGTCAAACAATTAGTGATTCTTGACCGGAGATACTGGGAACAATGCTGATAGCAAGAGGACCAACTCATCTAGAGACAAAATTAGAGATCTCGGTGATAGCATACTGAGCTAATGGCCATTTAAGAAGTTTAGAGTTTTTAGGATAAGAGTGTGGTAGTTTGTTTATCACATGGGTGGTTCTTTGGAACAACAAGGGTAAGAGTAGTATTGGGGAGCCCATTGCAAATCTTTATTTGAGAAAGGTGGATCATGTTAGATGAGAATGGGTTGACAATCGACTTAGGCTATATTTGAAAAGAAGGAAGATTTGCACTGAAAGTAACCTTCGGGTTTTGGGTGGCTTTAAGCAAGCATATGTCATAGTGGGAGAATGGGTCTTTTGGGATTTTTAAATGACCATTAGTAGTGGTTGGTAGATCCTTGGTTTGCGCCTATAAGTTTCAATATGCCTTGGAGAGCATTGAGATTTAATGAGGCTAATGTACATCCGGTACTTTGAGCTGGTGAGCATTTTAAACTGAACAGACATGATTAATATCCATGTTGCCTTTTCATGGGAATCAAGTGTGCTAGGCAAAATGCAAATTTGGCTGCTCATTTGTTTGTAATCCTTATAATCTAAAGATCAATGAAAGAGTGGTTTATAGAAATTATTCATTCAAGTACATGCCTCATATTATTATTTCTACCTCATTTTACCTAGGCGGTTCAATGCAGGTAGCTGGGCTTTTATCTTTTATTCTTTCTTTTCTTTTTCTTTTCATTTTTTTCTCTTTTTTTTTTTGGTTGAATGAGGCTATGGCGAGAATTGAACACTTGCAATTTTCATGGAGCGTAAAGTGAGTAAAGACAATCAATAGATTATAACGTAATGACAAATAAAGGATTTAGCATTCCATCAAGATGTCTGATAAACCGCATAAACATTTAGCACTAGCAAAATAGCAAGAGGTCACTATTATAATCTAGAGTTTATTGATCTCCTTCATTCTAACTGCTTCGGTACTGCTTGTTCATGACTTTCACATAGGATAAATTCCCATAGTTCCCTTTTACTCTCCCTTCTTATGGTGAACGGATGTAGGAATCCAGAGGATAGGTGGGATTCATGAGGTAGGTATTCCATCACTTGCTTGAGATTCACGTGGACCAAAGATGATGTTTGATTGTAGTGTGATTGAATGGTTAGGTATTTGTTTTTGGCATGGGGTATGTCTCGGTATTTAGGCAAAGGGTTAGTTTTGATGCTTGATTTTTTTGAGGATCACCAATATTTCCAGAATTGATAAGGTCTTGGACTACATTTTTGAGGGTCCTATAGGTATCAGTGACAAGGCCAGGCATTTGATGGGAGTGACAATAAAGGTTTGGGTTGATATAAAGTGATAGTGGATTTAGCAGTGGTTTTGACTTATGAGGTTGTAAAAGGTTTCTGTGTCGAAGAGTTTGAAAGATCATGGAGAGAGGTTGGTTGAACTTTGGTTATTTTTCATAGGTCAAAGGGCAATCTATAAGTGATTCTAGGAACTCCAATAGATTATAATCCACTGAACTCTAGTTACCCATTTCTTGACTTTTAGCTTCATCAGGCTTAGAATGATAGGGTTGCTTGAAGTGATCTCACAGGAGTTCATTCATGAGCATGAAAAGTTGATTGAAGCCTTTGGTCAGGGTGTTAGTGTTTTCCTTCACTAGAGCCTTAAGTTGAGTGATCCTGTAGGCTAGTTCATGGTTCTTCATTATCGATTTAGATTTATCAATGCTTACTATCCCAAATAAGGATTGTGGAAGCTCCTCTTGGTAAAACTCACAATCATTTTTAGTACCTTCAAGTGTGCTTAAGACCCCTTTTTCTTTGTTCAATTTAGGACCATGAGTGTCAGATGCCCCTTTGCCACATAAGAGGATTATCTCATCCTCAAAATTTGGGGTTTGATTGAGGATTTTCCCAATTTTGGTACGAAGGATGGCCTTGATTTCAGCTCTGAGGATGTCGGTTAGGCCACTACCAACTACAGATTCCTTCTTATGCTCTTTGAGGCTTTGATTCCCAAATTGTTCAACCATTTTAAATTCTAACCATTTTTTACTCTCCCTTTAGGGTTGCTTTTGGGGTTTGTGGCTGCAGAAATAATGGGGTTAGTGTAATTATTGTGAAATGCATGTATGGGTACAATTTTTGTGAGATGTATGCATAGATGTTTGATATTAAAAGGATGAGGAATAAGGACAACATGAATGCATGTTATGTTATGTGCCATGAGATATTTATTGGTGTATGGAGCCTTATTAGGAATGCATATGATGCTCTTTGAAGTGAAAACACAACAAAAGAGAAAGGGTTAGTAATCAATAAGCTAAAAGAAAGAATTATGGACGCTTATTATGCTATAAACTATAGAAGAGTCATCATGTGTGCATGTCGTGTCCATATAAAGGGACAGGGTGAGAATATATGCATGGGATGTCTATACAAAAATACAAGATGGCTGCAGAAAATCGTGGTTAGTGTATGCTATATTATATGTAAGCTATATATGCACGATTGAAAGAAAAAGAATAAAACTTGTTAGTATTTCCTGCATAGGGAACAAACCATACACATGCAAGCTCTTGCTTCCAACCTTATCGCTCCACGTAGTTATTGAATCTTTTTCCTAGGTGGGTTTTAACCCCATAGTCAGCAGGGGACTATGGTTCCACTCTAAGACTAGGCTGTTTCAATTTATATTAATGAGAATCAAGAGGTAAACTAAGGAACAATGCTTAAATGCACTTGAGGTAAGTGTATAATACCAATGTGAGAACCGAGCATTGGGTCACAAATGGTGTGTATAGTCCTTACATGCCCGCGTGTGTAGGTGCTATAGTCAATAAAAGGGGTCCAATTTCTTATCCGCCACATCGATATTCGATACGTTTACCAAGAGGCATGAAAGTATTATTTGGGAGTTTATGATTTGATTCTTTCAACATAAATGTCTACAATCTAGTCGAATTCCTGACCCATCTATTTGATCTGACAAGCATAAATGGATGATGCTCGTAGGTTCCATCATTGAAAGATGTCATTATTCACCAGTTCTCTTTCAATGTCATTATTCATCAGTTCTCACAGGCTATTCATACTGAGTGAATGATTCTTGTCATTCCTTGCACATTAGGCATATGCAAGGTAAACAAGGATGACACAGTCTAAGTGTGAGCAGTCTATGAGAACGGACGTAATGATGTCAATTGATGATGGAAATTAAAAGTGTCATAGCATTTATGAATGTCAGGTTAAATGAACAGCATCAGGGGTTAGCATGCAAAACTTGATGGGATCCTAGTGGAGATTTCTATTGGTTTATTTATATGGGCTGAGTCGAGGGTAAAAAGCTAAGGGCTCCTTTAGCGAGAATGCCCCCCCATGATTAAGGTTACAGACTCTAGTTAGTGAGTCTAGCATTCTTTTGATAACTTGGGTTGCCCCTCTTAAGGACTTGGGTCACAGACTCTGGTCAGATGAGTCCGGCGAAACAACAAGTAAAGGCTAAAGGTGATAAATTCGAATTGGTCACCCTATGACTCGTGTGGAACCATAGTGGATCACTTTCTATCATTGTCGGCTGATAGAGAACAAGGGTGCATGTGTGATTGTGTAGTGCCAATGCATTGGTAAAGGGCTCCATATGATTGGTATTAAGTAATAAGAAATAATCATTTTCGAATCAATCTCTCTAACCAGAGTCCCCAGTGGAGTCGCCATTGTGAGCAACCGAGGTTCGAAGGGACATTCTGAGGGACATGGCAACTTTACCAGATAGGATATTCATTCCATTTATGGGACAGGGACAAATGATTGGTCTCAGTTGGATGCGAGACGCTTTGTGTTTGGAGTCGTCACCTAGTTTTTAGAAAACCAGGAATAGATGAAAGGAACAACATCAGGTCACTCAACGAGTATCATCCCCAGTAGAGATTATGAGCCTGGGAGATCTTATATACTTTTTGACTATTTCTCATTTTAATACTCAATATATGGCTACCGCAGTACCATAGTTTTGGTAATGATAGTTGATATAGATGCATTCACACCAGCACATTGAAAATAACAAAAAGTATGAGAAATTTAGCATAATTATTTACAAGGCTTTCCTAGTAAATACATATGAAAGAGAAAAAGTGCAGAAATATAAATCTAGTCCTGATCTAGAATTCACCTACAAAACAGAGATTAACATAACTATGTGCGATTCCATTTATTCATCCACTCAGACAACTTGTAGGCACAATAAAGATGATTGGTGCATCATGTATGATTAAACAGATGCACGTAGTTTATGCTCTAACAGAAATTATTATAAAGCATTTCTAAATGATAAGATAGATAGTAAATAATGATGATTGCATCATTGGACCGCGATATCGAAGCTTTAGCTTAAACAAGGAGCTTTCGTGTTTATTGAATGCATATTGATGCAAAATGATAGTTAATTATGACCAAATCAAGCAGAGATTATTCAATCAGCATGCAAATTGCCAGTCTCATCACAACAATTTCTTAATTGCTGGCAGTGATAAAGTAAAATGCAAGACAGTAAATAAACGTGCAAAAATGATTATTTGGTCCTCAGATTCGACTGAGCTTGTTTTATATTTTTGAAGCTTTACCTTTGAGAGATTTTCAAGCTTTCCTCATCGAGAGGTTGAAAATGACGTGTAGAATGCAAATTCGTATACCTTTGAAGCGTGCTTTGACAAAGATGAGGGTGGGTTTGGTGCGAAAGTGGTATAAAAATCATATGAAAAATGTAGAGAGTGGGCTAAAAGTGTTTGGATTGGGGCTCCTAAGCCTTCAATTTGATAGCATTTCAGTGTGTGCATGTTTTTTGGCTCTTGCCCCTTCTCTCTCAGCTATACCCTTGTTCTCCTTAGCTCTTACCTTGCCAAAATAGGGGGTAGAGACCACGATTTATAGGGAAATATGCCCAAAAAAGTGTGAACATGTGTGTGATCACGTGCTTGGGACCCGTGATCATGCCCTTGGAACGCATGATCATGAGCCAGAATGCGTGATCATGGCCCTATGGCACGTGATCACGCACAATTACGTGTGATCACACGCTCTTGCACGCTTCACGCGGCCTTCCCAAGCTCCGATCGCGTTGTTTTAAAGGCATTTTTAGGGGTTTTTGGACATTCTGGACGCATTTTTTAGGTTTGTTTTGTCAAAATCTGCTTCCATTTTCACGCATGAGCAAGATGTGTTTGTGTGTAATCATACACTGCAAATCCGCTCACGTTGTAGACGACGGGGTTTAGCGCTCGTCCAAGTTTATTACAAGCGTGACACTATTTAAGCTCAGGGCTCTAGGGAACACACTAACCACTGTCACAAAGACATGGCATGGAGATGAGGAGTCGCCACCCAGGGTAATAACTGGGAAAAATCGAAAATGGTGGTAACCCGATGCTCTAATACAAGCTAGCACCACAACCAGGAGTTTTGGATACGGAATACCAACATCTTTTAGTCTCGTGTTTATTTAGAATTATTTTATGAATAACTATCTTATCCTCTAATTACATACAATTTCATATAAACCCTAATTAAACATCCATAAATCCCAAAGGCAACCAATCATGAAAAAGCATATAAGAAATGCATTCATACAAAGCACATCAACCCTAAGTTAGTTTAATCTACATATTTTAATTAAAGTGAGCTAAGTTCACATATTTTAATTTACAAATGAACCTAAAGCTAATGAGCATAATTCCTACTCAATTTTATTTAAATAAGCCTAAGTCTATTTATTTTATTTCTAGAATAGGCCAAAGTTTACAAATTATGAAAAGACCTTAAATTAGTGGGCCTAAATCTACAAATTTTAATCTAAATGGCCTTAATTCTACAAATTATAGAAAAAGAATTAAGTTAATGGGCTAAGTCTAAATTAAATTAAATTAATCTAAGTGGGCGTATGCCTAAATTAACTAAGTGGGCCTAAATTATCTCTAACTAAAAATTTAAATTTAATTATGGGCCTAAAGATCAAATTAATTAATTAAACCCTAATCCTAATTAAGTTATTAAGCCTATTTAATGATTAGGTGAATCTAGTTAATTAACCTAAAACCTAAAATTATGAGCTCAAACACAAACAAAACAAACATAAAAAAAATAAAATAAAATAAACATTTATGACATAAAAAATGTATAAACACATAAAACACAAAAATAATAAACAATTAAAACAAAATAAACATAAAAATAATCATAAAAAATAATAAACAAATAAATCAATTAAAACATGCATCTAATGATTTCTAACCTAATTTTAATTAATTATAGGCCTAAAGATCAAATTAATT
>CATIWM010057950.1:0-18190 GCA_949671775.1 Mallotus repandus
CTTATTTTCTATTTTCAATTTTTTTATTTTTTTCTTATTTTTATTTTTATTTTTATTTTTTATTTTTAGTCTTGGTTTTAGCTATTGATATATATAGGCGGTGTGCTCTATTTCAAAGATTATAATTAACATATTTAAATTAATAACTTAAATATGAGTTTGATATTATTTAAAACTAATATGAGTTATATAATTTAAATATGTTAATTATAATCTTTGAAATAGAGCACACATATAGCCGTTGCGCGCTAGCTTGTAGTTTAGGGGTATAGTAGGGGTGCCCTTTTCTAAAAATTATTTAAACTTCTATTTAATATTTTATATAAGGTAAGCTTTTTCTTTTTGAACCCTAGTTTTTGAGTTGTCCGCAACCTATACCTTACTAATATTACTAAAAAAGGGCTTTTCCAGCTGCATCGTACTACCACATAAATAATGGATCCGCCGGGCTGGATGAGCAACCTTCTATCTGGCCTATATACCACAACTATAGATTGTGCCAAGGACGACACCTAAAAGCTCCTCAGATGGGCAAACTGAGAAGGACCAACAATCTCGAACCCAGGTTGACCTTTATTCGGAGATCAGCTCAACCCGTAAGGAAATAGATTATATATATATATAGACAGTGTGCTCTATTTCAAAGATTATAATTAACATATTTAAACTATATAACTCATATTAGTTTTAAATAATATCAAACTCATATTTAAGTTATATAATTTAAATATGTTAATTATAATCTCATATATATATATATTAGTTTGATATTATTTTTCCAATAATAAATACTTATTCAAATTATCATATTCAAATACTGTTTTGAGTTTCAAATACTGTTTTGAGTTTCAGATACGAATAATATTCATAAAATATACTAATTTTAATTGTCTCATAAGTGAATAATATTCAAAAAATATACTATATTTATGAGTTTGAGGTGTCATTTTAATTTTCAGATATTGTTTTCAGTTTGTGATACTGTTTTGAGTTTCAGATATTGTTTTGAGTTTCGGATACGAATAATGTTAAAAAATATACTATTTTAATTGTATTATATACAAATAATATTAAAAAAATATAATGTATTTATGAGTTTTAGATGCTGTTTTGAATTTTAGATACTGTTTTAAGTGTCAGATTCTTATAATATTCAAATAATATACTATTTTGAGTTTCAGATACTAGTTTGAGTTTCATATTCTTATAATATTCAGATAATATTCTCTTTTTGAGTTTCAAATACTGTTTCAAGCTTCATATTCTTATAATATTCAAATAATATACTGTCTTAAGTTTCAGATATACTGTCTTAAGTTTCAGATTCTTATAATATTCAGATAATATACTATTTAGGTTGTATCATATATGACTAATATTCAAATAACATACTGTTTCTAAGTATCATTCTTATAACTTTGTAAGTTTGTTGTGCAACAAAAATTTTAATTATTTAAACAGATTTTTTTATATATTTTAATTATTTTAGATTCATATAATATATCAAAAGTATCTTAATTGTTTCATGTTTGTATAATATACCAAAAGTATTTTAATTGTTTCATATATTATATTCATTGGAAGATATTTAATGTGAATAAAATAAAAATATAGCTAAATAACAAGCATAAACCAACATGATATAATGGTCTTTAAAGACAATAACAAAAGGGTATTGTGCAATTAAAAGACTGGGTCTTAAAAAAAAAAAAGAAAGCCCATGTCTATAGTAGCTAAAGGAGTTGGTACAAAAGTAGGCGAGATACAATTAACTCTGATACCATACTTCCCCAATTCTACAGCTAAATTCTTTGTTAACCCAACAACAACATGCTACAATGCTGTATATGTGTGACGTCCTCCATATTTAGCCGAAACTAAACTTGTTGTGAATAGAATACAACCTTTCTTCTTTAGAATCATCACTCTTGAGGCATGTTTTGCTCCCAAAATCCACTATAAATATTCACATCCATAACCCATTAGAAGCTTTCATGTTCTATTGATGCTATGTTTTTATCATGACAGCCTACAATGCTTGCATTATTGAACATTATGTCAAGCTTCCATGTAATGAAATTGTTGTATTGACAGCATTTCGACATCAGATTCATTGATAACAAAAAATTATATTTTTGGAGCAAGATCTCACATCACTTGGGGAAAAAACAAAATAAAAAATAAAGAAAATATATTTATGTATAAACATCCTAGTTCCATATATTTGAAGAAAGTAAAGCTAAACTATTTTTTTTCTTTCAAAAATTCGAGAAAATAATAATTAAAAAAGCCATTTCTTTATGTAGTTTTGTTCCAGAATTGCTACAACAACAACAATAATAATAATAATAGAAGACTTATAAATTTCAAGGAAGATATGTAACCTCAGTTCTGTAAGCAGCACCTCCCAAATTAAGTTTGACGGAACTAGGGTCTTTGTTATAAGCAACAGTCACCTGTTCAAAAAAAAAAAATAAAAGAAGCAAGAATCATATATCATATTATTGACCTAGCTATACCCATAGATCATCAACCAAAAATTATTATTTTTTTTTTAAAAAGAAAGAGACCGTGGCATATATACACCAAGAATAGGATCCTCAGGAGCACAAACAACATGAGAGAAAATAGAAGTTCACTGAAAACCAAAGGAGGTAGGTGAAGCAGAAATCAATCGAGAGCTAGACTCCATAATCATCTCCACCAAACTGGCACTAATAACATGTCTCGCCAGAATGCTGAAAATCACCAACCAAACCAAGAACACAAAAGTTGGCAACTTTTAAAGATTTGAGGTCAGGATATTGATAAAGTGAGTGTATGTGAAATAAGAAATGGGTTTTTGATTTAGGATTCAAGAAACTGAAATCCAAGCTCAACATCAAAGAAAGAAACCAAATGAAAATAGAATAATTAAGCATTTATCGAAAGCAAACAACACTAGGAAGAGGATAATCGATGTCTTTGCTACAACAGCACGTCTAAGGTTGTGAAGAAAAGAAAAAACGAACAAGAAGAAGAAATCGCGACAGAAGGAAGAGCAATAACAACGTTTTTAAGGCACGCGTGTAATTTTTGAAGAACATAGGGTATGCGTGTCATTTTGAGAAAACATAGGGTATTTGATGTTATTGACACTTCTTTTTTGGGCATTTATGTAAAGAACCATATGATCAATTGTTTAAGGCCCTTAAGATCAGTTGCTTAATTTTATATGACAACTGCTGGGTTAAATGTATGGGTGAGTACCAAACTTTGCACTTATTTCATTTTGGGTACTAATGTTTAATTTATTTCATTTCAAGTACCCAACTTTGATTTAAGTATCATATGTCAGTGATCTGATGGTGAGATGATGACATGGTAGCCGACAATAGAATATTTATAAAATATTCGCCACGTCACCCATACCTAATCATCAATTTTTAACACCCAATGCACGGGAGGGTACCAAACTTTATCTTTGTTTCAATTCGGTTACCAAACCTTTAATTTGTATCTTCTTGGATACCAAACTTCTATTTGATTTCATAGTAATTACTTAAAATTTTTCTGGTACCTAAATAATCATAATTAATTTTTTTTTTTTGCAAATAAATCCATATTTTCTATACATTTATAGAAAATAAGGAAAATTTTGAAAGTTATTCTGATTCTTCCTAGTAAGAGCAAACTCATCCTGAGTGGTATCACAGTCTAGGAGAAGTAAATTTTCAAACTTTTTATAAATTCTGAACTAAATTGAAAAATTAAGAGATTGAGGGATTAAAATAGATTTTAAGAGAAATTTAGAGGACTACAAATTTTTAACAGTATTTTTTTGAAACTAAATCAAAGTTAAGTAACAAAAAATAAACAAATTGAAGTTTAGTACCCAAATTTTAATAAAAGTAAAGTTGGACGACCACCATTGTAGTTAAAATTGATGATTATACATGGGTGACGTGGCAAATATTCTGTGAATATTCTATTATCGACTGCCATGTCATCATATCACCATCAGATCGCCGACGGATGATACTTAAATCAAAGTTGGATATTTAAAATGAAACATATTAAATTTAAATATTTAAAATAAAATAAGTGCAAGGTTGAATATCTACCTATACATTTAACCCAACAACTGCTTCTTCATCATGCTTATACGCACGTCTGAATTAATTAATTAATAGAAACGTGAAATCTCTTGGAGAAGAAGAAGTTTTAAGTAATTCAAGTCAAATATTGCCACTATACAATGAATTTTATCACATGACAACTATATTGACTAACTACATTAATTCTGTATATAAATTAATATGCAACCAGTTGATCAAACAAAACCAGTTCTTGTGGTTTAACAACGCCAACTAAAATGTCATTAGTGTAGGAAATGAGATTATTGAAGTAACCATTAATGGACTCAATATTCAATGCCTTTTTTTTTTTTTTTTATCACAGTGAGCATTAATGGACTCAATATTCAATGCCTTTTTTTTTTTTTATCACAGTGTAATGAGCAAAGGTAAAGAGGGAATTGAATCTAAGTTTCCCTAAAATGCCACAACAGATTTGGCCATTACACTAAATTCTCATGGATCAATGTTTTGTATTACACTACTTAATTTGTGTACAACATGATATAGCACAAGTAAAATTAAAATTATTGGAAACAAATAATTTAGTAGTTATTTTCTTTTAAGTGCATCTCATATAGGATTATTCCTCATTATTTAATACATTAGAACTTAACTATTTATCTCTATATTAATAAATAAATGTAAAAATTTGTCAAAAGCCGCTTTTATCCCATCCATAATTCTTTTTAAAACAGAAAGTATTATTATTATTTTTTTTGTTAATAGGGAGTTCATATGATTTAAGTATCAATGAACTGATGAATATTTTGATTGCAGATAACCTTTTCTTTTTCTTTTCTACTCGGCGGAGCAATCCTCCTTTTCTAAATCAACGACTATAGGATTTGAACTTGATACTCTAAAATGCTTTTGAAAATGAGTTACCATCACTTAACTGCTCTCTCAAAAATATTGGTTTAATAAAAGTCATGTTGGAGTAAACTCGTCCAATTCCAATCATAATTTGGTCATGAACTATGCAGTTAATTGTTATCTGCTACCATTCAAAAGTAATAGCCATTTGTCACACAATTGCTTGATATTTTGATATCTAAGCTTAGTTAGATAATAAGTAATATATTATCTTTAGCTATATTTTAAAATCAGACTAAAAAATAAACATTGCTTACTTAGCATACATCGCTTTCCTTGTATACTTGACCTTCAAGACTTGTCTTTTGAATCCAAAATACCATCATTGATCATGATTCTGCTAACAATAATTGCCATTGATGTTGCATTTTGCTCCTATAAACTTAGAGCCTCGCATTTTCGATACAAACAACTTCCTCCAGGTTCATTTGGGTTTCCTCTATTTGGAGAATCTATCAGCTTTGCAAGAGCTATGAAACGCGACAAGATTAACAAATAGATGCAGAATCGCATCAAGCCTAACAAGATTGACCATTTACGGAAGGCTTTAGATAAAATAAATAAATAAATAAATTTTCAGTTTTTTTTTTTTTTTTTTTTTTTTTTACAAATAACTAGAATCCACAGGATCTGGAGAAACAACGACATAAGACTTACTGTGCAGGTGGAACTTTTAAGGCAATTGCTGACTAAAAAGTGATGTTAAGAGTAGACTCGTTCAATTCCAATCATGATTTGGTCATGAAGAGTGCAAATTAATCATGATCTACCACCATTTCAACCAAGGTTGTCATCTAGTGCAAGGTTCACAATTATGTTCCTTTTAATTAATCGATCTCACAATCCAGGTTAGTTGAGTGAGATGGACATGAATCATATTTAAATTATATCTTAACTATATATTTAAAATTAGACTAATAGCTTATCAGGGGTGCGGTGGTTGAATCCTTAAAATCCTGAAAGCATCCAGATGTTTGTGAGCGAAATGGATTCACTAGTCCAACGACATCTACTCAAGGTCCTGATCAAAACACTGCACTTCTTTTTTTTATTTTTATATGCATTTGCTATTGTATATTGATTGGATAGATTAGTATGCGTCCTGAAGGAACTGGGTGGCAAGGACTCTGTCAAGATTGTGGAACTGATGAAGAAGATTTCATTCGATGCGGCTTGCAGTATATTTTTTGGAATATCAGATGGTAAAGAGAAGGACATGCTCTTAGAAGATTATACAATGATGGTGAAAGGAGTATGGACGATTCCTTTGAATGTGCCAGGGACTGTCTTGCATAGAGCACTGCAAGCTAGAGCCAGAATTTGTAAAAGACTCTCAAATGTTATTGATATCAAGAAAAGGCAAATGGAGGAAGACAAAGTGAACTCCCAAGACAAAATTATCACAAGACTTCTAGACCTAAGAGATGAAAATGGGGAACCTTTGCAAGAGGACTTGATTCTTAATATTTTCCTAGCCAGCCATGATACCACAGCTATTCTTATGACCTTTCTTCTTAGGCACCTCACAAAGGTTCCTGAGGTACATGACAAGGTGCTTCAAGGTAATGAAATATATGCTTAGTATCTGAAAAAAAAAAAAACATGATTTTGCTTTGATATATACATGTTGAGATATGCATATGCATTGATGATGTATGATAGAGCAAATGGAAGTTGTGAAAGCTAAAAGAGGCAGTAATGGAGAACTCAGTTGGAATGAAATAAAAATGATGAAGTACACATGGAAAGTAGCTCAGGAGATTCTGAGAATTCATCCACCACTTTTCGGTAACTTTCGACTCACAACCAGAGACATCAGCTTTGATGTATTTTATATTCCAAAGGGATGGCAGATATGCATATATAAATGAACCAACTAGCCATTCGTTTTGTATTTGAGTAAATGCTTTCTAGTAGTTAGGGCCAACCTTAAATAACTCTTTTGAAATGCAGCTTCTGTGGGTGGCTTCTGGTACACATATGGACAATAACATTTTTGAAGATCCTAACAAGATTGATCCATCAAGATTCGATAGTTCATCGAAAACTTTCCCTCGGTTCACATACGTGCCATTTGGAGGAGGACCAAGGGTGTGTCCTGGAGCAGAATTTGCAAAGATTGAATCACTAGTAGTAATTAATCACTTGATAACAAAATACAAGTGGACAGAAATGATACCTGATGAACCTATAACAAATGCTCCAACACATTATCCAGCCATGGGCCTACCAGTGAAGCTTCACCCCATACAAGGTTCTGATCTTAGTGGCCATAATTTAGAATCTTCAAAACTTGTTATGAAATAAATAATAAATGGCATAATATTTTCTGAACTTTGGAAGTCTCAAGTTTGAAGTCTAGTTGCATAGTTGGTATTAATTAATGTACAATATTTTACTCCCAGAAATTATATCTCTTGATTGTGAGTTCCATATGCTAACATCTCCAGAAATCATTCAACTAAGACTTTTTTTTTCCCCATTTTAGAGTTAAGAATAAAGGATTTTACTAAAGTGATATCAACCAATCACCACATGAACCAATCCAGGGACTAGAAATTAACTATCTAACAGCCGTTAATATTTGAAAATCATAACATCTTCAATTGTTGGGACATACTTGAGGTATCGGGAACCATTCATTAGGATTTTAAATCACTAAACATGGCACAAGTGATGCATCAAGTGTCTTACAAAATTTAATGTTGTCTTTTACAGCCAAGACGTGATGCTATTTAAACCTACACCCCTCCTTGTATAAGGGAAATTCGGTTGTCAATGTCATAACCATCAAGGCACCTAATATGGCTAAGCTCGCTTTACAGGCCTTTGAACATAAGATTTGTTGGGATCCTCTGTCTTCAGTTTTGGCGGTCGAATTTCTCCTTTCTTACCCTGCAGATTTATTTTTTTAATCAAATAAGATCTCCTCTCATTGAGAAACAGATTATTATTCATCACTAAAATCCCCAAATCTATAATGCTCACCTTTTTCCCTGTCTTCATAAAATCTCTCCAGCTCGAAACCTGATCATGAAAATGAAAATTACAAGCAGAACGAAAATTGGGGAGAGAAAAAAAATAGATGTGATGCTTGGAGAGAACAGAAAGGGGGGAAGTAAAAGAAATAGGAACAGATATCTAACCGTAAATGTGAGATTTCAAAACAAGAAGATGCTTAAAAAATGATCTCAACTTCAATATTTGGTTTGTGCATGAACAATCTCAAAAAACAACATTTTTCACATAGAATACCTAAACTAAATAACTTCTCTTTAAAACACAACATCTCATGCCAAGCAAATGCGGAACACTAGTTGGTGGGTAATTAGAATCTATAGGTTATTGAACTTTAGTAGAACAAGAGAAGAGAGCAACATTTTTAAGAAAAAATTTAAAGTTGAAGGTTTAATTAACTGAGAATAAATTGCGACAAGAAGAAACATACCCTCTTTTCTCTTGTTCCTTCCCACTGCTCTTCATGTTCACGCTTTCTCTTCCATGCCTCTTTTTGTTCTTCTTCATCCTTCTTCAGTCTGCCTTCCTCTTCTGATATCTAAAGAAATGAAGGAAAGAAACCACCACCATCAATACAGAATCTTAAATGCAACACCTAGCAAAAAGAAAAAAATGATTGAACCTCCAGCATACCCTCATCTGCATTTTCCTCCTTCGCCATTCTTGTTCAGTTAATAGTTCTCTGACCTTCAATTTGAGCTCCCGCTGGAACTCCTCGGAGTTTTCATATTGTTGTTCATATTTTCCCTGGTTCACAGCATTGGAATCGGTCAGTTTGTTGATCCGTTAGTAGAGAAAAAAGCTCAATTTCTTGGACAAAGAAACTGTAGTGTTAACAAACCAATTTGCAAGTTAACCACAACAATCATTTCTTTCTAAAACGAATATATAATGAAGATGAAGATTAGATTTCAGTTCAAAAGGCTGCAGGAGGGAGATTCAACTGCTCATAAGTAACTGTAGCAACCATGTGAAGTGATAATCATAAATCATAGAAGCTTCATCAAATTCTTACAGAACATTTATTGAACATTCAAACGACAACTTGCTTGAAATTCATGCAAATCATGAGTGCTCTACCTACAATCATTGAGGAGAAAAGGAATTACCAATTCAATGCAAATCTTAAGTGCAAAGAGCAATAACAGTAATTGATATATAAAGATGGAAATAATTTTAAGACGGAAGAAAAAGGCATAATAATAGAATTAGACAAGTGCTAACACTCAAATGAATCTCAACATCATCTAAGTACAAGAGATGCATAGATCAACATAACGCAAATGGAAAAAGTATCATGGATAAATACCTCATCAACCAATGACTTTATTTTAGAGGCTGTATCTTTCTTCAACTGCTTCCTCCTCTTTGACAGAAGTTCTTCTGCAGTTTATACCATGTAGTCTTTTCTTAGATGATATAATCAACTTTAGTTTTAACAAGGCAAAGAGAAATGGCTGCTAAAACATATAATGCAGCGAAAGGCAAATAAATAATCCAGTGCATAGTTTGTATGCTATGTAGCACAAAAACAGAAACACTTAAATTTCAAAACATGGAAATGAATATGTCGAAACAAGGAATGATTGGATGGGTTATCTTATATAATGTATGGTAGCGTTGAAAGATCTCCTTATACTCTGAATATCTAACAAACATATTATACAAGAGAGAAAGAAATGGCTTCAAATATGGAGAATGCATTATTACTTTTGGGGAACTTATTGGAAAGCTCCTTTCCTTCAACAACATAGTTATAATTATATGGATTTCATCATTAGGAAATGGAGATGTTTTAACAACTAAACCTACTCAAAATGAATGATCGTTGAAGAGTATGACTAAGAGAGATTAAATGTTTCTATGCAAAAAAAAAAAAAAAAAAATTGAAGAAGTTGCAACGCTTTAATTTCATCATGATGAAGGGCAAGAAGAAAACATTAAAATCCATTCATGAAGATGACAGCCAAAAAAATTGACGCACTCCTTTTCTAAGATAAATATATTAAAAAAATCATGAAGAACATGAAGGAATCGCAGACTTACCCAACTTTTTTTTTCTATACCATAGATCCAAAAGTGAGTCAATATTGCAATATACAATAAATTTCACATGGAAAAACTTGGCAATGTGAACGATTCACTTGTATTGCTTGCATTGATTCATTTAAAAAAATGTTTAAAGCTTTGGACTCTTCATTAGCTTCAAGTGTAGACTCTTTTCTCTTTGTAATAATTAGTTTAAAGATTTATTTTTTGTAATTATGAAACTAAATCTCCACATGCAGCCCTAGTAACTGTAACAGTAATAAAGGGACTTTTACCGAAAATCAAACTATAATCTAATTACAAATAATTGATTTGCCACAAAATATTCAGCATACAAATGTTAAGATAAAAAAAAAGTCACATCAATATTTTCTTTTCCCCAAGAGAATTATGATTAATCAAATCACACATCATTTACTGAAAGTGATCAAAGAAAATGGAAAAAAAAAAAATCTTTCAACTGACCTTTCGCTGAAGCAATTTGACTGAGAAGATAGTCTCTTTCCTGCTGATCAAGTAATAGTTGTTGGGCTTTTGCCAATGCTGCATGTGAATCAACAATCCAATTCGGTTTACTCCAACAGGATATAAATTAAATGTAAACTTACTAATGCCATCATTAACCTCCACACAACTTTGGATTACGAGACCATCCAATAACCAACACTCAACAAGAGTCTTAAAATAACAGAAAAAACTTGTTAAGTTTTTAGTTGCTTCATAAAGTTTGAGTCTACATTTATACTTTCATTAGCAGCTAGAGATAGTTTTCTTTCAGGACAATAATTTCACTATCAATGGAGAAACATGTGCTATGATAGGTTGCATCTTGCATGAATTACAAAAGGAAAATAATGGAATAAATTGAAAACAATATAACTTTTACTGAATTTATCAATAGCAGTTGATCCTTAAAAAACTCAAAATTAACCAGTTGAATATTTTCCTAATTGCTTAAAACGACATAAAAGAACAGGAGGGCAAAAGATAAAGTTTCAATGATAGCTAGCCATAACTCTAATCAGAATCGTCAAAACAGAGGACTTCAAACAAACAATACATAGAACAATCAATAAATATCTTCAAAAAATCCAAAGCCTTTGACATGAAAACCCTTTGTCAGCCACAGCAATAGCTTTATATTTATATAGAAACCATCTTAAAACAAAAATTCAGACATTGTTGTCTACAAAGATTAAAAAAAAAAATTACCAGAGAAGGCGTCTTTTGCTTGTGGATGCTTGCATTTGTCAGGGTGAACCAGCAATGATAACTATACAGATTAGACACAAAACATGTAATAAGTTAAATTATTAACAAGAAAGTGAAATTAAACACATTTGAGGAGAAGGGTACCTACCTTACGATACTGCTTCTTCACATCCTCTGACGACGCACCAAAGGGCAAATTTAAATACTCGAAAGGATTTAATTTGAAGCATGAAAGAATCCTATAGATTTCCAAATTAATGATTATAAGATACTGAAAATTATAAAAAAATTAAATTTTTTTTTTCATGAATCAAGAGCGCTAAAGATTCCTAAGCACAAAGATTTCAAGAAATTGAATTGTGCTACTGGAACAGATTAACCGAAACCCTAATTACAGAACAATAATTAAAAAAAAAAGAGTAAAATAGTTTTGAAGTGAAAAGAGAGAGAGAGAGAGAGAGACCTGGTAACTTCGTTGTCTCTCTCGACTTCGCTGACTTCAGCGAAGAAGCTCTTCAGAAGCAAATCGTCGTCTGTGACTGTGGATGCGCCTCTCTCTGCCATCGCTACTACCTGGAGATTTTTTATTTTATTTATGTTCCTCCCTCCTTCTGTTCCTCTTCTTTTGGCTTCCACCACCGATTCTGCGACGAGTTGGCTACACAACTCGGTTAATACCAATTACATACTAAATTAACATTTATATATTATATATTAATTAAAGTATTTTTACACTATATTTTTATTTTTATTTTTTTGTTTTTAATTTTTATAAATCATAATAAATAGAAAAAATAAAAAAAATTCATTTATTAACTAAATTTAAAAGAAAACTACAATTATTTTCTGTGGTAATTTTATTTGTTAGTTACGTTAATTTTATTTTATTTAGAGAGTATATTTTACTTTGTTAAAAAAAGTAATATTATCTTATTTTCTTAATTTCTATAAGAAATAAAAAATATAATTATTTATTATAATAAATTCATTTTTTTTCTATATCTTCGTCACTATCATAAAAAAATATTTTGACAGTGTAAAATATTAATTTTATTCAAAAAAATTGCACAATATTGAAAATTATCTTTCAGTTAAAACATTAAAAAAAATACACACACAAGGCATTTGGATGGTTTTTGGTTAAGATTGAGTAGAAAATTTTAAGAATTATGATGATGTTAAAAAGATCAAAGAGAACTTTAGGTACAGAGACTACATCAGAAAAACAGAATAATTAGCCAAAGCGACACCTAAAAATTTACTAAGTCTATATAATCTATTCTAATAAAGTAATACTTAGCAAGAAACTTCCCCCAGGTTCATTTGGACTTTCACCTGTGGGTGCATCTATGAGTTTTGTGATAGCAAGGACACATGACAACACTAAAGAGTGGATTCAGGAACGTGTCCAAGAGGCAATTCATCCAAAGATTAAAAAAAAAAAAATACAGCGCCCGGTTAAGTCTATCACTTTTCTTGTATTATGGAAAAGGGATAACAATTCTGTTAGTCCTAAAAAAAGTTGTGTTTTTTCAATTAAGTCATACAAAAAAAAATTATAATTAAGTCCTAAAATTAATTAAAAAGATTTCTGTTAGTCCTAAGCTGTTAAATTTAATGGAACTTGATGATATGGTGATGATGTAGGACATCTGCTTAACACATCAGCTGCCATCTAAGTTTCTCTTTTTTCCACAGTGAAAAAGCTTTCACATCAGATTTCCACTAACTAACAAAATTAGTTTTAACTTTCTCTGTTGTGAAAAAGACATATGCTCTCCACTACTAAATGCTGAGTGTGTATTGTAAGAGTTGCATCAGATGTTGAAGGCAAAGACAAGTCAGATGCAGTTTTGAAACGGTCCAAGCAGTTAGAGTGCAAATGATCTGTATCACACACGAAAGGCCTGCACCTTTTTTCATACAATGAGCATCAAAGAAGTACACTGTTATGAGAGATATCTAGGCATATGGGACAAACCACTTCTTCCCAATTAGTATTCAACTGAATCTCTTCCATGCTGAAACTACTAGCTTCGGGAACTCTTTTGCAATAAGGTTTAAAATCCATGATTAACCTTTCGAATTAAAACCTAAAAGCACATGCCATATGTAAGCACCCAATTTCGAGATAATTAAAGCATGGATGCGACAGAGGATCCGATGATGAAAATAGACTGTGAAATTAGATTTATTGGTTTAAAACTAAATTGTAAATTATTTTTAAATTTATTGTAAATTTTATTTATTTATTTATTTTTAATAAATTTTTAAATAATTTAAAAAAAAAAAAAAAAAAAAAAAGTGGGTGGCCAACTTCGGCCAAATAAATTTTATTAGGACCACTCTTCCCATTTTTACATGTTTGCTTTACTTTTTTTTTTTTGACAGATTTCCGACCGGAAATCTGTATTTCCAATCATATATAAAAAAAAAAATCGGAAAAGTGGCCAAATATGTTTATTTGGCCGAAGTTGGCCCCACTTTTTTTTTCTTTTAATTTTTTTTATTTGAAAATTTATTAAAAAAAGTTAAATAAATAAAATTTACAATAAATTTTAAAAATAATTTACAATTTAATTCTAAACCAATAAATCAAATCCAATAAATCTAATTTCACAGTCTATTTTCATCATCGGATCCTCTGTCGCATCCATGCTCTAATTATCCCGAAATTGGGTGCTTACAGACCTCATTATCTTCTTCCTCCTCAATGAGTTCATCCTCATTTTCTGACAGCAGCAGGTCCTCATCATCATCCGAAAGCATCCAAGCGAGGACAGGGACTAGAGGTTTGGTCTCCCCATGCGGTGGAGGACCGTACAGAATGTCATTAAAATTATTTAGTGTGTGCACAAAAAGATCATTAATTTCTGGTGTCCTTATCTAGAAAATGAGAGTCCACATTTGACGAATGTGGTAGTGGTTGAAAATGTCATGCAAACCCTCATCTAGAGAAAATCTGTCCTTTTCCCGCTGCAAGTTCTCTACCACCCGAATAGGCCATAGGTGGTATGGCGGTTCTCTGGTTATTTGTATAGTAACTAGAGCAGTGATTCTCCCTTCCAATCCCCTTAGAGCTCTGTATGGTATGGTCTGTAAAATTAAATAATTTTTTTAATGCAAATATAAATAATAATGAAGATTGAACATGAAATATATATGACTTACTATTGTTTATATCGGTAGCTACCAGATGGTGTGCAAGAAGGACCTTCCTTCTGGGTATCCTTTAGGAACATTCTTCGGGTATAAAGCAGCGGTAGCAGCCATTGATGAAAGTAGCAAGTTTTTTTTATCACAGAATAATTTTGCACTGTTAATGAAACGTAAACATGTATAAGAGAAGTGTTCTAGAAATGAAAAATTAAACATGTGATAAATAAGAAATGAAAAGTTGCCACTTTTATAAAAAGATAATTATCAACGATTCAACCAGCAATCAAGGTATAATTTATCTTGGAAATCATGAAAAAAATTCAATATAACCAATAAAAATGGCGACTAAAATGACGCAACATAACAATTGTGTGTACACATATGTATATATGTAACTTTCAGTTAAACGGCGTAGGATTTATTTTAAACAATCTAGTATTTATATATGTATGTAATTTAAGGTGAAACAATGTAGTATTTATTTTAAACGACATAGTATTTATGTTACATATATACATACATATATACACCGATTTTCAGTTAATTTATATTTGCAATAACTTAGTTTTTGACATTTTCATTCAATATCAACACACCTTTTATAGTTTTTTTAAATAATTATTATTTTCACCTAAAATCAACATTATTGATTGTCAATAATGTTGATAAAAACTATTATTCATAATTTATATTTCAATATCTAATGTCATTATCAATCAATCATAAATTAAAAAAACTACTATTCTTTAACTTATAATAGTTGATCCTCATTTTATAGTCAAGTGACTCATTTAATTAAGGGTCTAAATAAGCTAATCCACTCGCTAGCAGTTCAATGTTCATGAACTAATACATACATTATAGTTAAATTAATTTATAAACTATCAATAACTTAGTTTTTTGACATTTTTTATTCAATAATAACACACCAAAAAATATTATTTGTTGATAACAATTATTATTCATAGTTTATATTTCAATATCTATACAAGTCAATCAATATTAAATTAAAAAAACTGCTATTGTTTAACTCATAATTGTTGGTCCTCCCTTTATAGCATAGTGACTCGTGTGATTATAAGGGCGTAAATTAGCTGAGCCGCTTGTGTCCAACTCGGTGTTCAGATCGGCTCGATTACACCCCTACATGTGATGTACATTATTAGGTGATATTATAACTTCCTTTCAAATTTGATTTGATCCAAGATCAGAAAATTTTTGTTTACCATTTTACTTTATCCAACATAGTTATATGCACAATTGGTTATTTATTTATACATAATCCATATCATATACTCCTTTCTAGTCATTCTATTATGATTGAATGATTTATTTTTAGACTTGTTTCATGAACTAATACATACATTATAATTAAATTAATTAATTTATACCATGATATGTTAATTAACATATTATCAATGATTTATATATGATTTATCCTTTCAAAATTAAACTTTAATATAGACCATAATAAATAGATACAATATTGTATTATAGTTATAATGGATAATATATATATGTATAATAAAATTATGTATAGATACTATAAAATAAACAATCAATTGACTAACATATATATTGTGAGCTATTACATTTTATTATATTTTATAGTTTGAGCTATTACATACAACGATACTCATTAATTATGTAACATATAAAAACCTATTGCATACATTAGAGTAAAATTCAATGTGAAGATATTATCAATGGTTCCTTACAAATTCAATTGGCTGTAAAACAAACAATCAATTAGCCAAGTAATTCGAACATTATTTTATTTTAATTAATGATATATTATATATAGTTTTATATATAATTGGTTAATATATTATACATAATCTATAACATATTCTTCAATTGATTAGGTTACATTTATTATATTTCATAGTGTGAGCTATTACATACAACAATAGTCATTAATTATGTAATATATTTAAACCTAAAATGAATATATGATATTTAATAGATAATATCATCGATAGATACAATTTTTTTTCCCGAACAATATAGATACAATTTGTATTATAGTTATAATAGATATTATATATATCTATATATATACATATATTATAATATCTATATAGTATCTATACTTCTAATATATATATATATATATATATATATACACTATAAAATAAACGTAAAATTGGCTCTATATAATCTATATTATATAATTCCATTAATAAAAATATAATTACATTAATAAGGTTTGATGATGAATATATATATAAGAAAGAGCAGGAAAAAGGAAATATTTTAACTTTTACATGGATCTTCTAAAAAGGAATTTAATATTCAAACAAACTATACCTTGCTTTGCTGACACATGTAGCAATACAAATCCTTTCAAAATCTTATCTAATAATACCTAAATCAGTGTATCATCAGTGATGCCTCAGTCTGTTGAAACACCTTTTCCACTCGTTTTCCCCAATTTTAATCACAAAACGTAAACATCTACTGTTGATCGCCTTCAATTTCAACATCCACTAAACATCATATCATCATTTGATCTTTTGTATTCTCAACCGCATATTTACACAGCGCAAACACCAACAAAATAAATTCCCAGATTGCAATCCCTTCAATGTTGGTTCAAAAAAGCGAATCATAATACAAGCCTTTAGCTACATCTCCGTGGTTTATTAGGAAGTCTCATTTCTATCGACCTCTGAAGACATATTTTCTAAAGAAATTTAAGTCAAAATCAGGGTAGTCAACATTAGTTATTTATTTAAACAACATCTGCACTTATTTTACACTTTGTTATACCCTTATCTTCAGATCCGATGTCTACACCCCCTGCTAAAGGGATAGAATCAACAGCCACACCTGCTTCATCTGCTTCATTTGATAAAGATAATCATGCTTAGATATAAATTATGTATCAAAGTTTTTATTTAAACCTAAATTACATGTTAACATTATGCGTACTCATATCCCTTCTGTTACAAAATGCAGTTCAAATGAACAAAAACATGTTGCTTACACCTGCTGAAATAGTTCACACAACACGTAGCCATTTGAAGTAAGAAATTTTTTGATAAATATATTGCTTAGTGTATGCGGCAGGGTTCAGCGCGCCCCCAAGTGTTTGGCGACCACGGCACTGTGTGGGCTCAAAACCAACTAGAAAATACAACATGGGTTTTAAACCTCTATCGGAGATGGGAGTCGCTACTCGAATGAGACCCGGGACACACTGTACAACAATTGGATTCTACGGAGGGCCCCAACAGTCGTCCTCAAAGATTGGGTTTGAAAACTGAGTATGGGCTTTTGGAATGCCTACCCAACCTTGCGGTTGGACTCCGTTTGTGTTTCGTGTTTTATTACCTTTAATTATTTAATTATTTCCTCATTTACATAAGAATTGCAGTTATTTCCAATCAATTTGTCAGATTTTATAATTAAGTCCAGATTTGCGCATTAGTTCAATTTTATATTTATAAGCTGTCACTTATCACTCACAACAATTTACAAAAATACATACAAAGAAATGAGGTGAGAAGAAAATATTACAATCCATTACGCAATTAAAACATAATAAAATTAAATAAATAAATGCACACACAAAGAAATGAGGGAGGAGAAATGAATTACATCCCTTTAAACATGCAAAAATAATAAAAAAATAAACAAGAATA
Organism: Mallotus repandus; assembly: GCA_949671775.1. Taxonomy (NCBI): domain Eukaryota; kingdom Viridiplantae; phylum Streptophyta; class Magnoliopsida; order Malpighiales; family Euphorbiaceae; genus Mallotus; species Mallotus repandus. The sequence continues at coordinate 18,077 of CATIWM010057950.1, forward strand.
AATTAACTGTAGAATAAATAAAAAATCTAAGAACTTATAGGAATATATATTTGATGATTAAAAATCATCTTAATATTTCCTGCAATAGATAAAATATTAATTTTCCATAAATAT
>CATIWM010057966.1:0-15368 GCA_949671775.1 Mallotus repandus
ATGGTTAAATAAGCTAGAACCGATGGTTCAGTTGTCAAAAATTAATCGGATGGATCGGTTCGGTTAATCGGTTAGGGCCTCATTTTGGGCTTCTTAATTTGGGTTGTTAAAATTAAGCCCAATGTTATAAAATATAAGTACTTCATTAAAAGGTGGGTGAGCCCACAAATTTTTACAATATACAATGATAATTAGGCCTAAGGATATTACAAAAATATATAGCCAACGGCCCACTAATCAAAAAGTTTACAAAATACTAAGTTAAGGGCTAACTGACTAGGCCTAAGGCTCTTCAAAAAATATGGCCAATGGCCCATTACAACAGTTTATATGAACATACACTGTGTAAATCAAAAAGATGAAGTAACAACTATTCAATCCTATAAACAACTAAGAATAGTTACATTTGAGTTGGTCAAAAAATGCAGAGCCACACCACAAAATAGCCTGCCTTCAAAATACTGAGAATCCATAATAAATGATCTGCATAAAAAATAAACACAAATCAGTTCAAAAAATTGAAAAGAAAAATAAATAAAATGAATTTTGAGGCTCAGATTATATTGCTTAGATCATTAGAAGAATGAAAGCTCATTTCAAGGCGGTAACAAAAAAAAGGCCACTAAACCTAGAAAGTAGAGAATTCATTAATCTGTTGATTCAGAACATAATTGGTGGAAGCATCATCACAACCTCAAAATTCATGAAAACAAAAGACATAAAAATTAGCAAAGTAGTAATGGTATACTCCCTGGCAACAAGAATCCCAAATACAGTCAACAATATTAGACTGAAATGTAGTAAGGGACACATCAAAATATACATAATGGGACAGATGCACAGTCAAAGAAAACATCAAACATGAGACTCAGAAAAACATGAGGCTCAGAAAGAAGTTTTCAAATCATGAAAGGAAGACAACTATATTTCTGGCAACTTATAAAATTCAGTCACCAAAGAAACACAACCAAGAAATCCTTTGCAAATCAGAAAACAACAGGTGGAAGCTTCATCATAGCCCCATAGATTATTATGCAACAACAACACATATGCACATAAAGTTGGTCATATTAAAGCAACACAGGCACCAAACTAAAACAGAGGCACATATCTTATGTTGCTAATGCAACTTCAACAATATATGCACAAGTATTGGCACATCAAATAGTCTGTAACATGTATAATCATAAATAATTAACAAATGCACATCAAACACATCAAAAATTTAGTGAGTGATGAGCTATTTTACTGAGTCAGATTGCATGTGATGAAGGGCCAATACCAACTGGGATAATTTTATAAAACAAGAAGAGAGGAAGCATTAGAAATAGAAATAATTATATATACAAAATACAACAAATTCAAATACTATGTTAAAGAAGTTACCATTTTCAAACTTTTCAAGATCCTCAATTGCCTCTTCAATTGAAAATTATTCGAAGCAACTCGTAGCCAATCCTGAGTGCAGATCAGGGCTTCCACCAATTTAGGAGTCAATGAACTCCTAAATACATCTAAAACTCTACCGCCGATGCTAAAAGCTAATTCAGATGCAACAGTGGAGATTGGGACAGCTAATACATCATGAGCCAATCGAGAAAGAGCTAGGAATCTCTCAGAATTCAATTTCCACCATCTCAACACATCAAAATTCCCTTCCTCTTCCACAATTGCCTCATTTAAGTATATTTCCAACTCAGATTTCTTGCTTCCAACACTACCACTCTCCAGCTTATGCCTTTTAAACTTCGCTTTTAACACTGACATAGGTTTTACATTTGAATCACTCACGGATTGACTGCTATCAACTAAAAGGCAACCTTGTGACTGACTGTTACTAACATTAGTATATAAAGCAATATAGGCAGTATACAACTCAAACAAGGTAGACTTCATAACAGAGAATAAGGTTGAACCTCTAGCATTACCATAGATTTGAGGTAATGAGAACTCAAGGTATTCTAATTTCACACAAGGATCCATAATGTTGGCAAAAAATATCAAGTAATTCATTTTCTCCGGATCCCCCTAGTGTTTATCAAACTTCCCCTTCATGTTCATGCCCATTAAGACCACAAAATTATCAACTGATTCAGTACACTCAGTCAACATGCAATGAAGCTCAGAAATTTCACTAAAGAAAGTATTAGCTGTCACATAATAAGAACCAGATATTCTCATTGTCATATCATAGAAGTGTTTCAACAATTCAATAATTTTGTTAATAGATTGCCAGTCATATAAGTCAGGTACTTCACCCAAGTCAGCTCTAAATGCAAGCTCTTGTTCTTCAAATTTTTCAAATGCTTTTTTATACAAGCATGTAGTTTTCAACATGACATAAGTTGAGTTCCATCTCGTAGGCACATCAAGAGATAAGACACACTTAGTTTCAATACCAACTAATTGACTATACTCGTTGAACTTACGCAGCCTGGTAGGTGAATTTCTTATGTACTTAACTGATTCTCTTACTCTTTTCACAGAAATAGAGACATCTTTTAGACCTTCTTGCACAACCAAATTTAAAATATGAGCAATGCACCTCATGTGTACATACTGTGTTCTAATAGTGCTTCCACCCTAAGAAATCAATTTTCTTTAAAGAATGTTAAGGCATAATCATTAGAGGATGCAGTGTCTATTGTGACAGTGAATACATTCTTAATCCCCCAATCTAGCAAACATATTTCCAAAGAATTAGCTATATATTCACCCTTGTGTGAGGTAATAAGCACAAATGACAATATTCATTTTTGAAGCTTCCACTCACTATCTATAAAATGTACAGTAATGCACATATAGTTAATTCTTTGGATTGAAGTCCATGAGTCAGTGGTGATATTGACTCTTTGACTATGTTCTTTTAAAAAACACTTTAACTTATGCCTCTCATCTAAATACATATCAAAGCAATCTCTAGACACAGTCAATTTCGAAGGCATTTTAAACCTTGGACAAGCAACAGTCATTAGATTTCTAAAACCCTCCCCTTTAACAAATTTTATTAGAAGTTCATCTACTATGACCATATGTGAAAGTGCCTTCCTAATTACTTCCTGGTCAAACTTCCAATTACCTAAGACACTACTAGATGAATTGCCATCAATATTATCTGGTTTAAAAGTTAACAGTGCTTGTCTACTATCTTTATTGTGAGGGTTCTTTAGACAAATGAGCATATGGTTTCTCTAAAAAGAGGTTCCATGTTTTTAGGTTCAGTAAATATTTTTTTGGCACAATATAAACATTTAGCTTGTACCAAATTACCTTTCGCATCAAACAGTTTCTCGTAGTGCTCCCACATAGCTGCTCTGGACTCAGTTCCTTTTCTCTTCTTTTTTTTTTTGTCTGGCCAGCAGATTGTTTATTGGATTGCTCATTCTGCTCATCATTATATGTTTCTTTCTATGCTTCCACCTCATTCATACCACCAGTAGCATTTCCACTGGCAGTAGCCATCTAACATGAACCAACAAAATGAAAAACATTAACAAAATGAATGATAATATCAAAATAATTAGAATAACATTAACGAATTAAAAAAAGGTCAATAATAGACCTTTCTGAGGTCGATTCAAGGGGAAGATAGGTGGTTTTATCACACCCCTTTAGAAGAAGAAACAAACATAATGATTCAGAGGTAACATAGATAGCAAGCTTCCACCATTTCCATTTTAAGTAACATAAAACAACTTGTCAATCAGCTTCCACCATTTTTTTCACATATACACTTTGGAAAAATACTCAATACGTCAAGAGAGATTATCAACAAAATAAAAGACATACTCAATAAATATCACACACTCACAGAGACTTAGAAGGATGTACACAAAGTCATAGAGAGACTCACAAAACCACATACATTGTCACACAGAATCAAGCTTCCAAAGGAAAAAGACACAAAAAACTAAAAAAGTAAAAAAATTTCACAGATCTTTAAAAAAAACCTATTTCATTGACAATGAACATTAAAATTTCATTAACCAACACAGGGTCTCTCTGTGGCTCACATATTCACAGTCGCAGAGCCTATAAAATTATTCAAAAATAAGATCACCTTCCATATCTACAAAAAAAAAATGTAGATGCAAAGTCCATACTCGATGGATCTAAAAATTTTCTAAGAAATTTTTCTCAGATCATAAAAAATTTATCACATCTAAAAATATTTAAGTTTTTCTTTAAGAAAATCAAAAAAAATTGTGAAAAATGCAAACACAACAAAACGCGATGCAATCAGGCAAATATTAAAAAAATTTAAGATGGATCTAAGCATAAAATAAATCGATCTCTATAAAATAAATCATTACCCAAAAATTTTTTTAGTAGACACATATCAAAGATAGATCTAAGCAGATATGAGGGTATATGTGGTTTGTGTTTTGGTGTTTTCTGTAACCTAGAGGAAACACAGAGAGTTAGAGAGACAAGAGACCAGAAGATAGAAGACAAAAGAGACTAAGTCCAGAGACACTTAAAGAAGCAGGAGACTCGAGACTAGATGAAGCGACTAGGTTAAAATTAGGGTTTATAGAATAGAAAAGAGGAAGAAGAATAGGGTGTTCTGGAGAGAGGCAGAAGGTTCAAGAATATGGAGAGTGGAGGGCGGCGAGAAAATGAGGGTTAGGGTTTATAAGTGTATATTTATATAATTAGGGTTAGGCTTAGGTTAAGGGTAGATAGGTCATTACAAGTGTGTGTGTATATATATATATATATAATTATTAATATTAATTAATTAAATTATCGGGTATTCGGGCGGGTCGGTTAATGAGAAGTGTCAGCCAAAATGAGTCTCGAAATCCGATCTTGCTCCATCACACGCTCCGATCCGCTTCACATATAAATTTGGTTAAGCTTCGGTCGGTGCCTTCGGTTTGGGTTGATTCGGATTTTGCGGGTCGGCCAGTTTTTGCACACTCCTACATGCAAGTACTTCATCAGCCACAGGCACCTCATGGGCACCACGCTCGTGTTGCCCGCCTTTGAAAGAGATGGTTGAGAATGAAGTTGAATGTCTATGTAATGTCATCACTAATCCTGCTATCATGAAGAATTTCAACGTTACTGAACAAAATGCCTTGGATCTTGCTAACGCTTGTGGTGCAAATGCCGACATGTCAAAATGTAATATGTGCAAGTTTTTTTTTTAATTTCTATTCAATGATTTTGTTTATCCATTCAATGACGTTGTACCTAAAATTTAATGTTTATTTTTGTTATCCTTACGTTTTCTAAAATAGAAGCAAATAAAAGTTTTATAGGGCCTTGGCCTTCCCTTACATGTAAAAAAAAAAAAAATTATATAAATTTGGTTATTATTATATCGTTGTCATGTCAGTATTGTTGTTTTCTGGTTTTCTTAATGTTTTCTTCTTATATTAAGTTGTTTTTTAACTATATTTTTGGTTGTTTCATTTTTTAAGTAGTACAAATATATAAGTAAACTAAAATAAGTTATAACACATATAAAGAAAAAATATAAAAGAAAAAATACAGACAGCAACCTGAAAACAACCAAACAACAATCAGAAAATAACAACAGTCCAACAACTTTACAACAAGTGACAATGAGCAAACAATAACCGGACAGCAAAAGAAAAAATCGCAACAACCCAATAACAACTAGAAAAAAAAAAAAATATATATATATATATATCTATATATTTGATACAAAAATAAAAAATATTTTTAGTTATTGTTGGCAATTATATTTGTAATTATTTTATGGTGGTTGTTGTCAAGTTGTTGTTAGATTGTTGTTTGTACATGAGAGAACAACTGTATTTTTGAAAGATATTGTCCTCAACACTATATTTTTGAAAAAGCAAAATCAACATTGAAAGTTTCCTATGTTTTTCAGTTAGTTTTGAAAAGATTCTTTTTTCCGACCTAACTCAAATAATAAAAGTTTTTGTTCTTTATAGGCAGAGATTTTAAGGTCAATTTCTTTTTTCCCATATTAAGTTTGTAACAACCACATGTAATGGTAGCTTACAAAAATTATTTTCAAAAATATTAATTATTAACAATTTATATATCTATTAAATGCTGAGTTTTAAAGTTATTAAGTTAAAAATTTGACAAGTATCTATCTTCATATTTGGATATTCACCCTAAAATTTAATGTGTCAAATTCTTAAAAATAAAAAATTTATTATAATTTTTAGTATTATTTTTTAACTAAAACACTACTGTACATAGTTTAATACTACTCAAATTCTAAAAGTTTCATATAATAAGTATTTTTTAATCTCAAATTACTCAATCATTTTTCTTAAACCATAAGAAATTTTACTTTTAAAAAATTTCTTAATTAAAACATTATTATACATACTTCAATATAATTCAATAGTCTAAAAATAAATTCTATTATATTTGTAAATAATGGCAATAAAAATTAAAGAAAATAAAATTAATGTAATATATTTATTTTTAATTTATTTAGTTACCTTTTTCTCTTTATTAAAAATTTTTATTTTAAAATATATATTTTTTATTTAATATAAAACATTTTAATTATGCTACATCTAAAATACTACTCTTTTTTTCAATAAAAATTATATCTTTTATTTTAATTAAAACATCCGCCTTTTATAAATTAAAAATACATTTTTCTTTTTATTTAACATAAGTACAAATGTGAAACTTACCAATTATTTTCTATTTTTATTTCATTTCTTCAATTATTATTATTATTAGACATATTAAAAATAAATATATGTACTTTTAATAAAAAAATATTAAATAAAATTATTATAATAACTTTCTAAATTTTCACTTTTAAATTTAATTAATTGGTAGTTCTAAATTTATTAAAATTATTTAGTAAATGTTTGATCTTTTGATTTTCTCAAAGTTGACTTAAATTGTTTTTTTTTTCCTAGAGAAACTCTCTCCTTTTGTTGCAAGTTTCAAGTTTTGTACTTGATTAATTGCCTTTCGATCTAGGTTTCAATTCAAGAACATCCCACAAATAGTTAAGTGAAGAATGACGGATTTATTGCATTATTGGTATCATAATTTTGTCCTATATTTTAAAATGGTACCAAATTTTTAATTTTTTTCTTTTCAGTTACTAAAATTTTATTTTTTTTCTTTTTAGTACCACAATTTCTATTTTTGCTTCAAATTAAAGTACCTCAAACATATCTGATCAAATTTAGCATACGTAGCAGCCAGAATAAACATGTTTTTAGTATATTCACCATGTAAACATCCCATTAAATAATCTAATAATCTTTTTGGCCCATAGAACAAATTTTCTTTATGGGCCCCATAAAATAAAATTTTAGCAAATTTAATTTTATAGAGTCTACAAGATGATTAGTCTGCTTAATTGAATGCTTACATGGCAAATATACAAAAATATACTTATTCAGGCTGCCACATATGCTAAATTTGATAAGAAATCATTAAGAGACTATGATCTGAAAAAAAAATAAAAATTAAGGGACCGAAAACAAAAATTGAAAATCTAGTTACATTTTGAAACATAGGTCAAAGTTATGGTACCGTTTGTGCAATAAACCCGAAGAATGACTCTCCCAGCTGCTAGTCATTGACAAGCTGTCTAGAAATGCTCCAACACTAGGTTTTATTAATTTTAATAGTGATGCAAGTTTCAGGCAAGACTTTAACACCATGGTTGTCTGGGCAAGGAACTATAAAGGAATACTAAGAGAAGGATTGTGCTTTATTAGGATAATGGCAATAGTTTTAGCTAGAGAAGCAATGGCAATACTAGCTACAGTTGTTTTGGCTAAGCACATAGGAGTCAAAACAACATCAAACTGAGCATTAGTTAAAAGTGATTTATATGTTTTAAGATCTCCCCCATAGATTGTAAACTTGCCAATTGAATTGGCTGCATTCTTGTACTCTCTTGCCAGAGGACTTTTAAGTTAATGGAAATCTTATGTTGATAAAAAAAAAATCTGATAATTCATAAATATATGCTCAATTCATAAATATACTCAACTCTCACATGAATAAAAATTTAAATTTATGGCCTTCTGATCACAAAATTTAAGTGTTAATTATTTGATTAAAATCATATGGATTTGCTCAATATAATAACTAAATCTCACCATTTTTATTTATTAAACTAATTTTTTATTTTTATTTTTATGTTTTTCATATTCGATAGTCATATGATCATGACTAATTAAAAATTGAGTTGAGTGAATTCATAAGAAAAATAAAATTACAGTTTCAAGATTTTATGTTTATCTTTTGCTTAACAATTGGTGGTAGTAATTAGTGGTTAAAATTCTCTCAAATGATAGTTATCTTTTTTAACGGTCTTGTCAATATGATAAGTTTCGAATGTCTTACTTAACTATATGTTCTTTTTGACTCTTGTTTTCACTTTGTCAAGTATTGTCTTCTTTTGCTTTCTGTTCATTTATTAAGTATTGTCTTATTTTTGTTTTCTGTTATGGCTAGGAGTAGTAGCGGTCTTAGTATGGATTTAGTCGAGAAGTATAATCATTTACAAATCAGTGATGATAGAGTTGATGGTCAGGTAATTCCTGTGGCGGATGCGAAGAATACAGGGACAGAAATGAAGTTCTGTTTGGTTGGAAAGTTTCTAACTAATAAAGCAGTCAACTTCACTGCAATGCGGAACACTTTAGCACCTCCTTGGCGACCAGTTCATGGTGTTTCATTCAAAGACCTAGGTAATCAAGTATTTATGTTTATAGGCTTGTGGGATTGCAGATATATTCTCTCCCAGTAGGTCTTCGATCAGAGAAGGTCTTGTGGGAGAGTTTATAGGCTTTGATGACAATAACTTTACTAGCATTTAGCGTCAGTATTTACGGATTAAGGTGTGATTAGATTCCTGGAAACCTCTAAAAGATGGAATGAAGATTAAATTGGCAGGTGCTGAGTGGGGTTGGATTAACTTTAAATATGAACGCTTACTAACCTTTTGTTTTGTTTGCGGTAAGCTTGATCATTCAGAGCGATTTTGCGAACATGTTTTCAAGGATAAGTCTCTTCTTGAACATAAACAGTATGATAACTCACTTCGCGCTCCTCCTCGGCATTTTTAGAATACTGTCGAATGGTGGCTCATGATATCAATGATAGTTCTTCGTCGGAGGTGGCTATTGACGAAATTCTAAAATTTTAAGGCAGTACTGGTACCATAACTGTCGATTACTCAGAACGTGGTAAGCAGGCCATTGGTGATATTAATGGGGGAAGTGGAGTTCATGGGTTGGGTATAACTATTTTTCCTACATCTAAGGAAGGTGCTGCTCATGTTACTAAGTGGATCCGAATGATACAAAAGGAGTTATAATAATGGATGGCAAACGACGTCGTAAGATAGATATTGAAGGAGTTGGGTCTGAAAGTGATATGGGTAAGGATACTGGGCTACATGCTATGGTTTCTGGGCTTGTCCATATGGCTTTGGATCAAGTATTTAATTAAAGTGAATAGATAGGTCCTAAAGTTCAGGCCCACCTAAAGCCATGAGTTGCATTGCATGGAATTGCTGTGGGCTGGCCAACCTACGAGCAATTTGTTTACTTTAGGATTTGGTTTCAACTTTTAAGCCAAGTCTTGTTTTTCTATGTGAAACTTTGGCCATGTCTGACAAGGTGGGTTGGGTTGTTAAGAAGTTGGGGTTCTTAGGTTGTTATGTTGTGGATAGGATTGGGCGTGGTGGTGGTTTAACTCTACTTTGGTCAGATTCTTTAGTTGTTGATATTTTGGATTCATGTTCGAATTATATTGATTTTATTATTTCTTATGAGGACCTTGGTCAGTGGCGCTATACTGGGTTTTACGGTTCCCTTGAGGTTTCTCAGCGTTATGTGTCTTGGCAACTTCTTAGAGCGCTATCTCTGGCTTCTTCTCTGCCCTGGTGCATTCTTGGAGATTTTAACAATATTCTTCATGTTTTAGAAAATAAGTGAGGTCATGTGTATCCTCAGTGGCTTTTATCTAGTTTTTGAGATGCTATTTTGGATTGTGATCTTTCAAATTTGGGATTTGAAGCGTATCCATTTACTTGGAAAAGGTCCAAGGGTGGCATTGGTTGGGTTGAGGAACGTTTGGATTAGGGATTTGCTACAAGGGACTAGATGCAATTATTTCCTGATGCTGTTCTCAAAATTCTAAATACTTATACTTTCGACCATCTTCCTATTCAGCTCACTTTAAATAAAGTCTTGTATATTCCCAGAGCTAGTAGATTTCATTTTGAAAATTGTTGGTTGGAGGATGAATCATGTGCTCGATTTATTTCAGATTGCTAGTCTAATTGTACTGATCCCGATCTTATTTCCAAGTTACATTTTTGTGGATTGAAGCTCTTTCAATGGGGTCATGGCTGGAAGTTTCGGTTTAAAAGAAATCTGAGTGGGTGTCGAGCTAAGTTGGGTTTTCTTAAAAAATGCAGAGACTTATAAGGATTGATGGAGTACAAGTCCTGTCTCAAAGAATATGAGACTCTTTTGCTTCAACAAGAGATTTATTGGAAGCAAAGAGCCAAATAATTCTAGCTCAAAGATGGGGATTCCAACACTTGCTTTTTTCATTCATATGCTTCTAGATGGAAGAAAACTAACAAATTACACCAGATAAGGAATAGTGCTAGTGAGTGGCAAATAGTGGTAGAAGGAATTCAAAATGTTATGTTGGACTACTTCAACTCAATTTATTCTTCCAATGGTGCAGTGTCTAATGGATTTAAAAATTGCATCACTGCTAGGGTTTCTTTGGAATGGAATAATGCCTTAGTGTCTCCTATTTCTTCTGATGAAGTGTTCCAAGCTATTAAAAACATGCATCCAAATAAGGTGCCTGGTCCAAATGTTCTCAATCCCACTTTCTTCCAAAAATTCTAGTTTTTCATTGGGTCAGATGTAGTCCGGTGGTGTCAAGCTTCTTTTGAGCATGGTCTTGATTTACGGGATGTTAATCACACCTCTATAGTTCTCATTCCAAAAAAGAAAAATGCAAAATTCACGTCTAATTTACATCCCATAGCCTTATGCAACATGTTATACAAAATTCTTGCAAAGGTTTATAATAATCAGTTGCGTCCTCTTATGTCTTTGTTGATTTCAAAACATTAAAGTGCCTTTGTAGCAGGGAGATCCATCATTGATAATTTAATGGTTTCTTTTGAACTTAATCATTTTCTTTGTAAAAAATCATCCGGTAAGACCAGCTTGGTTGCTTTGAAATTAGATATGGCAAAGGCTTACGATCAGTTAGAATTGAGTTTTTTAGACCGAGTTTTAACTCAATTTGGTTTCTGTGATGGTTGGGTTCGCAGAATTTTATCCTGTGTTACTTCTGTTCATTATGAAATCTTATTTAATGAGTGTGGTTTTGGTTTAGTCACTCCATCCCATGGTCTTCATCAAGGGGATCCATTGTCGCCCTTCTTATTTATTTTATGTGCTGAGTCTCTAAGTGTTATGTTTCGGTTAAAAGAATCTCAAGGCCTTATTCATGGGGTTCATATTACTAGGCAGGCTCCTCCTATTAGTCACTTATTTTTTGCTGATGGTTCATATTTATTCTTCAAATCTTCTATCCAACAGTGCAGTGTGGTTAGGGAGGTTCTGGCTGATTATGCTATCTCTTTTGGGCAGTTGGTTAATTTTTCCAAATCTAGTCTTATTTTTAGTGCCAACGCAGCTCGTAGCTTGTGGAGCGATGTTTTTTTTTTCATTATTCAGCAAGATGGCGGGTCTGGACTGTATTTGGGGTTACCATCTGTTATAGGGAGAAAGAAGAAAGAAGTCCTTCATTTCATTAAGGACAGGGTTTGGTAAAAAATTCATCAATGAAGCTATAAGAATCTCTCCAAAGCAGGAAAGGAAGTATTGCTTAAATCAGTTGCTCAGTTCATGCCTACCTACGCCATGAACATCTTCCTTCTTCCTATTTCTCTTTGCACTGAAATTGAGAGACTCATGAATGCTTTCTAGTGGGGTGGTGGTAGGAACAAGAGTAGGATTAAATGGAAAGCTTGGGACAGGTTATGTTTGCCGAAGAAAATTGGAGGTATGGGTTTTAAGAGGGTGAGGAGCTTCAACATTGCTATGTTATATAAACAGGCCTGAGGATTTATCTCTAAGCCCAAGTCTTTGGTGTTTAGAGTTTTTAAGGCTCAATATTTCCCTCATGACTCTTTTTTAGAAGCAAAATTAAGGTTGAATCCAAGTTTTGTATGGAGTAGCATCTTTGCCACTCAATCTGTTATTCAACGCGGAGCTAGGGTGCGAATTAGTGATGGCGTCTCCTCTTGTATTAGGAAGGTCCCCCGGTTGCCTTGCTATCGCAACTGTATGATTTCAACTTCTCTCATATCTGATTTGTTTGATGCGCTAATGAAGTCTCTGTTCGGCAGTTCTCATAGGGCTTAGGATGTAGATGTTGTATCTGATTTGTTCAATCAAAGGGATCGGGATCTGATTTTGAAGATCCCTTTAAGTTGCCTACCTGTAGAGGATGTTTGGACCTGGTTGCCTTAAAATAACGGTCTGTTTTCCATTAAGAGCTGTTACAGACTCCTTGAAGATGTTTCAGCAAATCCAGTGGATAAAATTTGGACCAGAATTTGGAGATTGTCAGTTCCTGGGAAAGTGAAACATTTTTTTTGGCGGTGTGTCTTTGGAGTTTTACCAATAAGAGTGGCTTTGCATTCTCATTTTATGCCTGTTGATGATATATGTTCTCTATTTGTGTTTGGTAAGGAAGATTCTTTACACATCCTTTACTTTTGTCCCATTGCTTTTGATTGTTGGAATAAATGCCACTTTCGAGTTCAACCAGTTGAGAATCGTTATTTGTTAGATTGGTTGAGTTTGATGTTTCAAACTTTATCTGTTGAGGATGCCAAATTATTTTTGTCTATTTGTTGGTCTCTATGGTTTAATAGAAATGATGTTGTATGGCATAACTCTAGAAGTTTTGAATAATGCAAGTTGGTTCTTATACCAATGGGGTGCTGTCTAAAGTTAATTTGGATCAGCTTTACAGAGAGAGGGTCTGATTGTAGTAGGGGATGTTGTTTGGTCTAAACTAGTTTTTGGGTGTTTTAAATTGAATGTTGATGTTGTTGTCTTTGCTCATTCTAGCAGTATTGGGTGTGGTTTTGTGTTGAGAAACCATGATGGTGGCTTTGTTGCTACGGGAGCAGTTCACTTATCTGGTGCTTTTTCCCCAAAAGAGGCGGCGACTTTAAGTGTGCGGGAAGCACTTAGATGGCTCAAGAATTTCAATATGGCGAATGTTATTGTTGAACTTGATGCTCTTACTATGGTTTCTAGCTTGTGCTCTCCTGGTGGTGTGTCGGCCTTTGATTTAATCATCTTAGACTATATTTCTATTTCTCATTATTTTCAATCAGTTTCTTTTCGTTTTGTTAAGCGATCAGCCAACGAGCTTGCACATAGTTTTGCCCATTTAGATCGTACTATAGTTGGTTTTCAGGAGTGGCTTGTTCCTCCTCCTTGTGTTCTGTCTATTCTGGCTAGAGATAGCCGTGCTTAGTAATGCAATTCCTTTTATTTAAAAAAAAAAGAAAAATAAAATTCCCCTGTTATTTTTAACTTGGTAAAGAAAAAGGAAAAAAATACATAAATGGTGTCTAAACTTTTTCACTTTTACTATTTTGACGTTCGAACAATTGTTTTTACAATTAGTTGTCTAAACTTGCAAAAAAATTCTAAAATGGTGTCTCTAGCAGGTTTTATTAGTTAAAGTATTTATATGTCTTATTTTAAGTAGTAAATGATTTAAATACCCTTTTATATATTCGATTCATTTTTTATTTTTTAATTTAAAATTTATTTTTTCATATATATATATTAAATTTGAAAGAAAAATATATTGAATATTATTAAAATAAAATAAAATAATTAAACTATTATTATTGAAAATAAAAATATGAAACTTATTTTTAAATTTACCTGAAAGAGTGAAAAGAAAAATACAATTTAACTAAAATAAAAATACAAGTAAAAATTTATTTATTATAATTAAACAATAAAAATAAAATATTTTTAATGAATAAAAAATTTATTTGAATAAAATCATGAATAAAAAATTAAATTCAACCACTATAATTAATAAAATATAAATATAAATATTTAATTTTTCCATTTAATATGATAAATAAGAACTACTTTTTTCATTTCTAATAATTTTTAAAAAAATTAAAATAATAAAGAAAATAAAGTTTAATATAAAAGAATGATATTTAAGTTAATTTATTATTTAAAATAAGACATATAAATATTTTAATTTTTAAAGTCTGTTAGATTTATTACTTTAGCAATTTTTTTAAAAGAACTTACACTTAATTGTAAAAAAATTTAGAGATAAGTATAAAAAAGTCCCCTGTGGTTTAGCGCTTTTTCACTTCGAGTCATGTAGTTTTTTTCGTAACACTTCAGTAACTTATGGTATCTGCCGTTAGCAAATTTAGGTCAAATTCACTAACACCGTTAACTATGTTGACGTGGTCGTTGACTTGCTGATGTGGCAGTTGACTTTTCTGACGTGGATGCTGATGTCAGCATGCACAAGCAAGTCAACGTCCACGTCATCAAGTCAACGTCCACGTCAGTAAGCCAACGTCCACATGGTACTGAAATGTCACGAAAAGAAACCACAGGATTCTAAGTGAAAAAGCGCTAAACCACATGGTACTTTTTTATACTTGTCCCTTTTTAGAAAATATATACTTATATATTATAAATTTAGTCAAATTATATATTTATATACACACACTAAGAAAAAGATCACTACTATTATAAACTTTAAGTCAATTATTTATTGAATTCTATTTCTTCTCGTGGTTCTTATTAAAAAAAATTAATTGAATTCTATTTTGAAAGTCAATTCAATTTGCTACTTTAACATTATAAATTATGTCAATTTTATTTAAAGAATATAATTATATTTTTAAAAATTATTTTGAGATTCCTATAAAATAAATTTGACATTTATTAAATTTTAATCCTCTTTTTCCTGTAAGAAAAAATAAAATGTAAGAAAAATATTTTTAAATTCTATTTTTTACTCTTGACATAAATTAAAAAAAAATAATATGTAAATATTTTCATAAATTTTTAATTTTTCACTAAAAAGTCTTAAATTTTAACTATTTTAAAATTTAGTTCTCAATTTTCAACTACATTATTTAAATTTTTTTAATAGAAGTCAAATAAAAAGTATTAAATAAAAAATGATAACTTGTGAATCAATTTGTTATATAGACTAATACCGATAAATATTTTTATATTCTTAACTAATATTTTTAGTATCTCAAAATTTTCTCTTTTTTATTTAATACTTTTTTGTTTGACTTCTATTAAAAAAAA
>CATIWM010057985.1:0-15157 GCA_949671775.1 Mallotus repandus
ACTGATACATATAAATTTTGAGCCTCATTTTAATTTTATATGTTTCATAGTTTCAGTATTATTTTCTAATCTATTATGAGCCTCATTTTCCCACTCTTTTATGTATGTTCTCAGAGACTTGTAGTTTGGAGACTCACTTTCTAGACGAATCTATGTTTACATGCACATAAAATTTTGTATACTATCTGCTATAACAGCAGACAATTTTTATATAGATAATGTAAAAGCTAATTTATTTTGTACTTAATTTTTTGTTACTTTATATTTTATAGAATTAGAATAAGTAGACCTTAATTACATGATTTATGAACTAATATTTTTTGTAAATGTTAATGTCCAAATAGATAAGTCAATTTTATTCATATTATATTTAATGATTTTTTTATCAATTTGTGGGCTTTCAATTTCTAAAGTCCGGCCTGTAAAGGTCCAAATTGATCAACTGAATCGAAGAAACTGAATTATTTCAATTACTAACCGTTTGATTTTATACCTTAGATCAATCGATTCAATTATCTAATTTATAATTTTCAAATTGATCAGTTTATAAATTTTAATAACGGAACCGACCGATGCTCTCCCTAAAAGTAACCATTATTTTTGCTCTAATTTTTGTGGCTGGAGAGCCACCAGTTTAAGCTACCATTATCCATATCTCTCTATTTTCTCCTCTTCTGAGCAGATGTTTGCATTGCCACCGGATGATGAATGTCTCTCTCTGTTTAAAACCCGGAAAGGTCTCTCCTTTTTCTGAACAAACCCAAATCAAAACAGACTCTAACAAGGATTGGAATACGATCATAAAGTATCACGCCAAGCTAAAAAATGACAATGCTATTCTCTCTGCATATATGCAAATGGCATCTCTTGATGTATCACCTGACAACACAGCTTTGCCTCTTGTTTTCAAGGCTTGCACCAGGCTAAATGAGCGCGAGAGAGGCAAGAAGATACATTCTAGTATTAAAGATACTAACTTGATAAAAGATGTTAAAGTTGGGACTGCTGTTGTTGATTTTTATTGCAAATGTGGGCGTGTTAGTGAAGCTAATGAAGTGTTTGGTCAAATGAGTGAAAGAGATTTGGTTCTTTGGAATGCAATGATATCTGGCTATGTGGGGTGTGGTTATTTTGAGGAAGCAATTTGGTTGTTTAGAAAGATGCAAATGGACGGTTTTGAACCAAATTCACGTACTTTAGTGGCGTTGCTCCTGGCTTGTGAGGGGCTTTTGGAACTTAAATTGGGGCGGGAGATACATGGGTATTGCTTGAGAAAAGGGTATATTAATTTGTATCCCCATGTGGGTACAGCGTTAATTGGGTTCTATTTTAATTTTGATGCGAGCACTTCAAAGCTTGTGTTTGATTCCATGGTTGTGCATAGTGCTGTGAGTTGGAATGCAATGATTACTGGATATTTTGATGCTGGGGAATTTGTCAAAGCTTTGGAGCTTTTTGTTCAAATGGTTAAGGATGGCATTGAACTTGACATGGTCACAAAATTGGTTGTTATTCAGGCAAGTGCTGGTCTTGGATCTCTTGAATTAGGCATCCAAATCCATCAAATGGCTGTCAAATTGAGTCATGGTGATGACTTGTTCATACAAAATGCCCTGCTTAATATGTATGCTGAGTTTGGAAGTTTAGAATTAGCTTGCCTTTTATTTAATACTGTTACCACTCGCGAAGTTGCCCTGTGGAATTCTATGATATCTGCATATATTGATTATGCCTGTTATGAAGAAGCTATTAGGTTGTTTAGTACAATGCGAACGGAAACAAGAGAAGATGAAAGAACTATTACCATAATGTTGTCTTTATGTGCAGAGTTAGTTGATGGCTTAAAAATGTGCAGAAGCTTGCATGCTCTTGCCTGCAAAATTGGAATGATGGAGGATGTTTCCATCGGAAACGCATTATTAAATACATATGCAGAGCTAGCTTATGCCGAAGATGCTCTGAAAGTTTTCAATGGGATGAGTGATGTGGATGTTGTATCATACAACACTGTGATCTTAGCACTTTCCAGCAGCAATTTGAGGGATGAAGCATGGGAACTCTTTGGGCTGATGCGAGAGTCAGATGTCAATCCTAACTCCCATACGATGATATCTCTCCTTGCTGCTTGTGGAGATGAAACATATCTGAACATTGGGAGATCTATCCATGGTCTTGTTATAAAACACGGCATAAAAATATATCTTTCATTGAATACTTCTCTCACTGATATGTATATGAACTGTGGTGATGAAGCAACAGCTAGATATCTATTTGAGGCCTGTCCCAATAGGGATTTGATATCATGGAATGCTGTTATTGCTGCTTGTCTTAAGAACAATAGAACTGATGAAGCCTTACTGTTCTTCAACCATATGATTTCAGAGGTGGAACCTAACTCTGTTACTATCATAAATGTCCTATCAACCTGCACTGATCTTGCCAACCTGCCTCTTGGACAATGCTTGCATGCTTATGCAGCACGAAGATATGCCCCTTTTAGTTTAAATCTGTCTCTTGCAAATGCTTTCATAACAATGTATGCAAGGTGTGGCAGCGTGCAAAATGCTGAAAAGATCTTTAAAACCTTATCAAGTAGAAATATTATCTCCTGGAACGCAATGATAACTGGCTATGGAATGCATGGTTCTGCTCATGATGCCATCCTTGCATTTGTGCAGATGTCAGAAGATGGTCTCCAACCAAATGGGGTAACTTTCCTGTCTGTGCTATCTGCCTGTCGTCATTCTGGTTTGATAGAGAAAGGCCTGAAGCTCTTTAATTCGATGGTTTGGGATTTTAAAATGACCCCTACGCTTGCTCATTATGGGTGTGTAGTTGATATGCTTAGTCGAGGTGGACGCTTTGATGAAGCCAGAGACTTCATCAATTCTATGCCTATTGAACCAGATGCATCAGTGTGGAGAGCTCTGATCAGTGGTTGTCGAGTTCATTCTAACACAAAATTAGCCTCAGAAATTTTCCAAAATCTTGTTGAATTAGAACCAACGAATGCTGGGAACTATATTTTGCTATCTAATATATATGCTGCGGCAGGTCTTTGGTCAGAGGTTAGACAAATAAGAACATGGCTAAAAGAAAAGGGTCTAAAAAAGCCTCCAGGAACTAGCTGGATTGTTATTCGAGGTCAGACTCACTCTTTTACTGCTGGAGACACATCGCACCCTCAATCTGAAAAGATTTATGAAAATTTAAATTCTTTGTTAGTGTAATTAGAGGATCTGGATATGTTACTGATTTTCGTTTAGCATTGGATAATGAAGAGAATTAGACTCAAACTGAGGCTATGTCCAGACATCATGGGAAGCTCACAGCTTTGTTCTGAAACTGATCACTGAGTATTTGAGTAATAGCTGTGCTAGAGATTGTCAAAATTTTGTACATGTGTATTTATTGCCAAGGCTCAAGTAACAATGAACAACATTTTCCTGATACACAATGCCCTTTAAGCTTTGATGGAACAAGGGCCATCAACCTGATTCATTGGGAAAGAGATGTCAAGAACAAATCCAGAGGATGCAACTTACAAGGTCTTTGCTTCTTTATCTTAATCTTGTTTGCACTCATGCAGAAGCACTATACAAATTAAAATTGTGGTTGTTTAGTGTACATAACACCACTACTCGCATTCTTTAAAAATTTAATAAAATAACCATAAATTTTTAGTGATCTTATGTCATCTATTCTCTTCTGTTTATAGATTAATTCCTAAAAATAATTAGGTATGATGTGCATTGGCAGATTGTTTCCATTGTTTGCACTTTCTTGGAATGTATCCAACCAGTCCACTTTCTCATGATTTTTCTTTTTACTTTATATATGATTTCTTTTCTCTTTTTTATTTGTAAGCTTTATCGTTAATGATTAATGAAGTTGGAATTCGCAGTTTATGCAACACTACTCACAGTTAAAACCAACCATTTATGAATCATCTGCAGTGAACAGCACACTCGTGTAGATACAACTAAGAAAAAATGGTTTTTGTAATTGACATTTCAATAATAATAAGTGTAATGGTTGTTGTTTTGATTGTGATTTGTAGTATTAGTTTTGAAATGAGGTTGGTCGGTTTAATATTAAGCTTAGATAGGATGTGATTAGGTGTTTAAGCAACAGTTTAGAACAGAAGTTATTTTGTGCAGATGGGCACAAAATGTAAGAACATGATGCATTTTGCTTAAGCAATTGACAATCATTTTCCAAATTTCTTAAAGAAATAGTTGTCATCCCCTTGAATAGAAAGTAAGCCACTGATTAGTCATTTAGTTGTTTTCAAATGTCTATTGACTTAAATAAACAAAGATGTCAATTGAGAATTGCTTTTGTCTTAAAACAAATATGTTGTATCTTACAAGGCTCTCAAAGTTGTTCATTTACAGAGAAAATTATCAATCTTTTAAGACAAAGACAATGAGGTATTACTATTAAGTTCTATAGAGAAAAAATAATTTTTGGAAGAAAATAGAGAATATGTGACTATTGTTTTACTTAGCATTTTATACACTCTACTAATATATACATATACAGATAAAATAATTACTAACAAAAAAAAAAGTCATGTATATGATAACAGACCAAAAAAAGGCATTTTATACGCTTCAGAATTTGATTAAACAAAGAAGTGCATTAATTTCACCCAAGAGGAAAAAAAAATCTTTGGATTGTTTAGGGCATGGAGTTGGTTCTCCAAAGTTCAGCAAATGGGTGCAAGTTGATTATTCTAGACTATAATTAAAAAATGTCCACTATTAGAAGACACAAATATTGGATCAATAAACCAACTGCAACCATCAATTGCACATAACAATGACTAATCCCTTGCATCAAGACTTGCTTTTTCATGTGTCCCTTCTTCCTACACTAACTATATTTTACATAAAAATCAACAAGATTAGGTAACCCATCAAGATTAATCCTGGAAAATGACCAAGGGTATGTTGCCCCACATGTTACATCAAAGTTTAAGAATTCTCCACTGCAATAAAGACCCAACAACCAGAGGTATTAGTGGAGTGGCATCAAATGTCTGCTAGAAGATAACTATATGCCCCATAATCTTAAAGAGTAGGTTCCACATTGCATCTCATTTTCATGAGATAAGAAATTCCTCTTCCCCACAAGAACTGATCTTCTAATAAAAGATTTAAAAGAATCCATATAAAGAACACCTTCCACTTCTAAAACCCACCATCTCCACTTGCTGGGATCCACCTCATTACAGATTCCAATTAATAGCAATAGAAACAGCACAAGAAAAGCAAAGACTGAAAGCAAACCAAAGATGAATGAGGAGAAAAAACAACAATAAGAATGCAAGTATTATTGGTAATAAGTATTAAGATCCTTACATTCTCAAAATTTTGAACTCCAGTACAAATTTTTCATCAGGTGATATCAACGAGAAAACGAATATGTAAACTTGGTGAACATAACTAGATCCAATGATCCATGATGTGCCCTATATTTTGCACAAAAAAATTCAAGGGGAAAAAACCTAAACAATGAAAATTTATGGGTAAACAATAGTTTAAGTGGGGCTACATCTTTTCATATATCCCCACAAGAGGCTTATACTCCCTCTTGAAAGGTCTGTAATTTGTTTTTCTTTTTTTGTTTGTTTGAAAAAAAAAATAATTGTTCTCTGAATTTGTCCTCCTCCAACCTCCATCTTAACTCTCATGAAACCAACTAACGAATTTAGAATTCAGTTTGAACTAAGCTAAAGCTTGATAAAACAAATTTTTATTTTGCTAAGCAACAATCTGATCAAGCTGCATCCCCTCAAGCCAAGCTCGCAAACCCACATGATCACTGGATTCACTCAGGAGATTTGGACTAGAACTCTCAACAGTACCTGAGACTAAATGAAGACTTGCTTCTTCTGTCTCTGATGACGATTCCTTCAACACTGATTGAACCCATGACACATCAGGCTCCTCCCCGCATTGCACACTTGAGCATGATTTCTGGGACTGACCAACTTCATCTGCTTGAATAGACCAATCTACATTCTCATTAGCAGGTTTCTGTTTTGGCCATGAATTGACTCCATTGAATTGAAGATCATAAGTGAGGTCAGAACCAAGTTCCCTTGAGCTTAGGCTGCCTAATTGTAGTTGCAGCTTCTCACTGCGAGCACAAGTAGGTAGCTGAGAACTTGCCGGGGATATAGGCTCATTTATCCTAGGCGACATTCTCCTTGGTGAAGAAGAGTCAAACGAAGCCTGCAAAAGAGGGTAATCAACATTTTTTGGAGAAAAGACACCTGTCTTAATGGGAGATAGCATGCTTTTCTGCTGAAATTTATTAAGAACTGCCGACTTGTAGGAAGGAGAGAACAAAGGTGCAGCATCCAATTGGTCAGTCTTCTGGGGAGACGAAACCTCAAAAGACAGATGACTTTCTAGATTTGAGGGGTTCAACTGTTTCAATCGAGAAGGAATAGAAGAAATGTTGTGATGTGGCTGAGGAACACATGACAGCTCGTTCCGGAGATGCAGTTGATGCAATTCAAAATCTTGGAACCTGTTAAGCTCCTCAGATGGGTCATATCTTCCACTGAGAGACGTTCTTAAATGGCTCGCTTGAAGATTGTTGCCCAAGATTTGCAAATTTGAGGTGTTCTGCTGAGTCCAAGCCATGGATAAATGGATATCATTGCCAGAAGGAGACATAGGTGGGGTAAATGGAAAATGAGACATGGCAGGAACTGCTGAAGGGGAACCAGACAGAAGGTTTAAGGCTGCAGGAACATCAATGGGCGTTGCTGGTTGGAATGGCACAGCAGCGTCAGCAGATGCATACAACGGCCTAAGTTCCTCAGATGTATGGGCAAAAAAGCAAACCCTGCGAGTGCAACTAGTGCCATCCTTGCAAAGTCGAGTCCTGTATTGGGCTGGGTGTAGCCAGCACTCAAAAATCCCATGAGAATATTCACACAAATCCCCACGCCTACATGACCCCTTCCTGTGATCTGGGCATGGCACACAACTGTAGTTGAACCTCCTTGGGTCTCTTCTTCGTGCATTTTCACCAGGATGAACAAAAGGACACTCTGTCCAGTCATGGGAGTATGCCCGGGAACAAGGCTGGATTTTAAAAGAAAACATCCGAAACTCATCAGTCGTATAAAGGCTGTTCTTTATGTCAGGAAGAGATGGATCGACAGGATATTCTTTTTTCATGGATGAAACATGTGCATCAGCAGTCTTACAATTAACTGATGATGATATTGAACCTGAGACAGAAGAAAAGGAGCCTTCTTCTGATGACCATGAAATGGGTAGGGAACTGGATCTCAAACTATTAGTTGAGACCTGTAGATCCCGTGGACTAACAGAACCATTACTCTTCAAGAGGTCTTCAAGGGCCATTTTTAAATAGGGAAAATTTGGAGAAGCAGCGATAACATCAAATGGGCGATGTCCATTGGCATCAGATTTATTAGGATCAGCACCAGCAAGCAAAAGAAGCTTAACGACATCAACAGCATTAATAGATCCACCAGAAGCAGCACAATGAAGGGCAGTGAACTTGTCTGAACCACAGGAGAAATTTACATCCATCTTAGGTAGAGAAAGAATGAGCTTCACAATATCAACACTGCCATATTTAGCAGCAACCATGAGTGGTGTACGATGCTCGAGAACCCTCTTTTTGGACAACCTCTGGTGATCATACCAAAGTCCAACCTTCCCAACTTCCGATTCATCACACACTGAAAGCTTAAAACTTTCAACATCATTATCAGCAGCGTATTCAAGCAAAGCAGAGAAAGAAAATTCTGTTCCAACTATGTCAACTGAGTTATTCATATCAGTAGATAAAGAATTGCTCAATGGATTGATGATAGAACTTGAGAGAGTCTCCAACTTCTGCTTTAGGCCTCTACTCTACATATGCTTCATTGAAAACCAGTTTGAAAAGAACCCAGTTCAAATCTACAGGAAAAAAAAAGAGTTCTGAAAACTGTTAAGAATCGAATACAAATCTTAATAGAAATGATTCTGTTTGCACTAGGCATCCACCCCACACAAAAGTGCATTAAGCAAAAAAGAACCTGGTTCGAATATTGCAGGTTAATATCAAAAAAAAAGAATCTAATAAAAACAAAGAATAAAATCTCTAAAATGGATTTAAACCGAATAAAAGATACCATTTTAAGGGCTTGAGAATCACCACTCCAGAGAAGACAAATTGCCAAGACAAGAATCAAATTGGCATAGGGGATTTAGAAGTTGGGTACGTTAAAATAGGAAAAATAAAGCCAAAATTTCTGCAGAACTGGAAAGAAAATCTTTGCAGATATATGATGAGCTGATATGGAAAACTAAGACAACTACGGACACTTTCCTTTTCCTTTTCATTTTCATTTCATCTCCCACATTTTCTCAGCAACCAAACACCCAATAACACAGAAAAAATTGTCAAAGATCAACCTTCCCAACAAAAATAACTTAAGTCGTGAACAGGTCAATGAAAACAAGACAGCACAGCCGCATAATCAAAAAGCCATGAATTATATCCCAGATAAAGAACAAGGGAAAGAATTCAATAATCAAGAACGTAACTTTCATAACACTTCCAGGAACTAAAACAACGAAGAAGATAGAGAAACTTTAACTCACTGGCTTCAAGATTCCTCCACTTCAATCTGTACGGTCATTGCACGGAAAAGCAATCTATACTGGATACACATTATAAGCTAAGGACAAAGTATGGCTGCCAAGAATAAGCAAAACCCATATAAAGAATGCGAGTGCTGAAGAAGCTCCATTGCCAAAACTTTATTACGTTTGTGTATAAAGCAAGGAAAAATAATAATAATAATAATAAAAGCAACCATTTTTTAAACTTGCAGGAGAGAGAGAGAGCAGAAATGGAGCAGTGTTGCTCTTGGAGTGGGTGACCGGGTTAGGAGGTGAAAGGGTTACAGAGTAGGTGAGGTAACGAAAGAAGGGGAGGTTTGGTAACCGGAGAAAACGGTGGACAATGATGGATGGCTGCTGCCGCTGATGCGGCGTCGTTTTCTAAATGAGATAAGAGTAGTGGAGTGGAAATAGGCTTTTTAGTAGAGTCAATGGAGTCAAAAAGCATGTGTGTGTCAATTGGTCCTAATCCAACTCGAATGTTATTGGGATTGAGGAAAATCTTGGCCATCTAAATCTCTTTGATTAATTAATTTTTAGTAAAAATGTGCAAATACCTTCTATATTTTTACCTAATAACATATGAACTATTAATATTATTAGGGATTTAAATATACATTTAACGTTATAAAATTGGATCATATAAACACTCCTCTATAACGGTTTTCATTTCTGTTTATAAAACAGTTAACACCAATCTATGTGGCAAATGGAGCCCATAAATAATTTATGTGGTAAGTAAGACCCACAAATCTATTTCTTTCTACTTTCATCTTAATTGAAGGGAAAAGTACATTTAAGTACCCTGTGGTTTATGCCATTTTTAAATATAGGGTTGTGATTTGCTTCATAACAAAGAAATACCTTGCATTTAACGCCATTAACATATAAAAGCAATTCTTTGTAACACCGTTATGGCCGCTGATATGGCAGGGGTAAAATTGGACTTTCACCCTTAATAGTCAGCTGGATTGTCTTTTTCTAATTTTGACTGACCCACTTTCTTCGTCGTTTTCTAACTACACAATGACTGATCATTGTGTAAAAAAATCCTTTAGCTCTGCTTTTCTTCGTCTCTTTATTTGTAGATAAAAAATTTCAGAAATTAACTACTACATGTCCAATTTTCCAAATTTTCATAATCTCTAACACGCACATCATAGCTTAACTCCTGAAAAAATCTTGGTTTGTTCATATAGGCCAATATATGGGCTTACTCTTTGCCCAGATCCAAGCTTACCTGCGCGCTCTAGTGATGCATTATGCTCTAGTCAAAAAGATCATTGTTGCACCTGCCTCTACCGTCTGTAAGAAACTCTCATTTGACCTTATTCAATCCACTCGTCTCATTGTCGATCTACGGGACTCCGTCTGTACTGGTGTCCTCAATGATCTCCATAACCGATGCTCTTGTTTAAAATTGAACTTTGGGACCTGCTAGAGAATAATTCACAATAGAAATTCTTTAATGATTTATTCATCTTCAAAGAATTCTAGTTAGGGACACATAGTGTGTACTTGAACAGAACACGGAGCAATAGATTAGTTCCATAGCAAGTTGAATTCATGTCTGTAGAGGTTGATTTGTAAATTTTGGGTTGTAACTTTTGAAGAGAATTATGAATTGGTAGAATTTGGAATGCTATTTCTAGCCATTTTCAACTATTAAAACTTCCATGTTGTGGAGAGGATGTTTAAAGAAATGCCTCACAGAGATGTTTGAAGCATTTTCTGTTTTTTACTCCAGAGAATTATCATTTTGGGATTTACTATTAGATAAAGCATTAGCAGTGAGTTGAACATTCCAATTTTCCTTAACGGACCTAGCTTAGCTTGGTATTGACATCAAATACACCTTAGCTACTTTGTATTGACACCAAATTCTTTCTCCGAATCTGAATAATAATAGGATGAAGAAGATGAGGATGTCATTGATACTGGTGGGCACCATGAAAAAAAAAACTTTGAACAGAAATCTTATCTTAAAGCCAGACAAAAATTACACAAAAAATGCAACTAAACAAAAATAAGACATTCAAATTCAAACAATATCATTGTTAGTAATGAGATTGAAAAATTTCTCCGATTTAAAACATGATCATCTTAATAATTCTGATTCAACATGGTTATTTTCTGATTACCCTTTTGTATTTTCTATCTCAACAACTTGACCCTAAAATATAATGACACTACTACGCATATTAACCATAAAACTAAGAAATGTTGCCCCCTTGTAACTCCTACTATTGCTATTGCATCTTCTAATCCAAATTCATCAGTTCTCCTTCTCTGATCCCTCAACTCCATTCCACAGTTCATTTATCCTCAAATACATTACTCTAAGCTTATCACTTCCCTTTATGTCCATGCATGATTTTATCAAGTCTTTTACCCTAAGTTCTGTTATCTTCATTGCTTCTTTACATTCTTTTGCTTAGCTAACAACAATGGAACTACATCCTTGACTGACAACTTCAAATCAAGCAATCCTCGATGCATCCAAAAACACTCCAAGTGACAAGTTTCTTTCAGCAGTTTAATAATATATATATATCGGTGTCATCTCTGTCTAAACGGTCTTCTTGATCTCTGCTTTGGAACTATGATTCCTCTATCTCCACTCCCATTACTTTGATTCGCTTTTCTTAGATTCCAGCTTCTTCCTCATTCTGTATCAGTCGTGTTGAGTAAATAAACAATCCTTTGAATTACCATAGAATTATTTTCATCTCCACATGCCCATTTGAGTGAAGTCGCGATCACTTTGAATTTCTCCACCAATTTGTTACCATTTGGCATTAAAAACATTAGATTAACAAATTGATGAGAGAGAGCAGTGCCTTGATCCACTGTTATAATCTTGAATGCTTTCAGAGTCTCCTAATTATAATCAGATTCATAATATTCTTTTAGCAACTCCAAGAAACTCTTTTTATCATCCCCTTCAACATTCTTGAAATATGTATCCTCACCTTCGCTCAACAGAGCTTGCTGTTGGGTTTTATGATACTATAAGCAGTGAAAATTTAAAAATTTTATCACAAACCCGAACCCAGATCCATGTAATTCGATTAACTGATTTAATTAGGGTTTTTAAAATCTTACCATAATCACATGTAGATGCAAGAATGATGGGGAGGTTCACACCGGTGACACCTTACCTCGAGCTTTTCATTTTCTTTAATCGGATTGAGACGTCTCTAAAAGGATGCATCCTCTACTAGTATCCACACGAACAACCCTTGATTCAAAACAAATTTGTGTGCTTGCACCTTCTTGATTATCTCAATAAATCAAGAACAAAAGAACTCTGTGTTTTCATTTTTCTCAAAAGGGAGAGAAAATGAATTTAGGTGGCTAAAGTGATAGACGTATGTGAAACCCTAGAGAACATGATATATTTATAGACTTCTCAATTAGGGTTTCACTTACCAAAACACCCTTTTGGTATATGCCACTTTTAATTCTGATTTTTATTTTAAATACTAAATCAGAAATATATATCCTATTTATTTAAGATAACTATTACCTTAAACAAATAAGTAATTAAATAAATAAATATATATACACACGAATTTACATATATATATATATATTTATTTATTTTCACAGAGTTTAACTGGGTTTGGTAAAACCCTTATTCGTTTTGAGTCTGTTCTAAGTATGTGACCTTGTAGGTTCACATAACGTTGGCAGTGGGCCTAAAATCCTTATTTAGGCCTACAAGTCATAATTGGCCTCTAGCAAGACATAATGACTACCCAAGTTATATGAAAGCCGATAATCTGACATACCTTAATTTACAGTGTATATTGTAGTCCCTTTATCACATGATATCTTAATTGAACATAAGGCATAGTTTATGTCGTCCTTATACAATTCAATAATATTATGACTTAATTCTAAGTAAACTGAGAATGATAACTCTTTATCAATACACTTCAACATGGCCATGCATTTTCTTTCAGTCTATCTTATCAAGGGGCCCATAGATATCTTACTCATATTAAATGAGGGATACATTCCTTCTCAATCACTCACATTCCTCATATAACTCATTTCATATCCAACAACTATCTATTTAATCATCTGGTTAAAGACAATGTTAGAATATGTAAAAACATAAAATAGTTATGTAGAAATCCATGGTGATTTCAAGGTTAAAGGACTAAAACAATATTATTGTGATGAGAAATACTTACGATAATAATCTATGTAGTATTCTCATAGTGGGTCAATCCAGTACATGATTTCTCAAACATGTACCTATGAGTTGACTTAATATCTTATATTCATAATTAGTAAAACATAATCATCAGTCAACACCATACCAACCTTAATTCATTAATATTTATACAATAAATAAATGGCTAGGGATAATCAGAATAGAACTCATATTTTAATCTAAGGGTTTTACTATTAAGTCACATACTTGATGACCTTAGAAAGAATTAACTATTCAACTAATTATCATAATAAAAAATGATAATGAAAGTGCCTCTTTATTAATAAAATGATAAAGTTAAAACATAGTCACATATGATTGACCTAGTGCATACCACTGACACATGCATCCTCCCTTCCATTCCCTGAAATTTTTTTCTTTTGGTGATGCTATTTATTGAAGATGTGGAGGATGAACACTGCCATACGTAAACAACTTCAGCTTTTTTGTTTGTTCAAAATGTGGTCATTGTCTTCGGAGTCAGGAGGCATTGATGTCTAGATGGGTAGAAAATTTGGTAGTGGTGACTTTTTTAGTCATTTTGTCAAAAAAGAATAATATTTGCTAATTCATCTTCTCCTTAAAAATCCACGTGGCTATTAAAGGTGAATGTCCAATTTTTCCCCTGCCACATCAGTAAAAGTAACGGAGTTACTGAGAAATGTCGTTAAATGTTAACGGTGTATACTACAGGGTAGCTCTTTGTCACGAAGCAAACCACAACCCTCTATCTGAAAATGGTCTAAACCGCAGGGTACTTAAATGTACTTTCCCCTTAATTGAAAAAAGAACTACTCACCACCACCTTAACACCATCACCATCGGCATAACTCAACACACCACCATATACACCATCATCAATCACCACCACCACCACCAGCAACATCATAACATCACCACTATCTTCGCTTAACACCACCAACACTATCACCACTCAACACCATCATCAATCACCATTACCACCACAAACACCAATTAACAAACTATCATCATCAACAATGTAACATCCCTATTTTCATCCATAATTAATATTATATGAACATATGCATTTTAAACCATTCCATTTGACTATGTGTATTTTCATGAATTGAATCTAGTTGACTTGTTTACATGAGTAACCTTAGGGACTAAATTGAGCTTTAGGGAAGGAGGATTAATTTGAACTTTTTCTTGATATTTGATTAAAAATATTATTATTATAATAATAATAATGATAATGATGATGATGATGATGATGATGATAATGATAATAATAATAATAATAATAATAATATTAGATAGTGGATTTTTTGGGAGGTAAGAAGAAAAACAAAAACTCTTACCTTCTTCTCCTGTCTAAGTTCATTTGCTATCTAAATCTTATTTCCTTCTTTTTCTCTCAAATTCCTAAACTTGAATTGGATGATTTCAACTCCTAATTTGGGTGAGTTAATAATTTTCCTTTAAATTATATTTGAAATTATATGGTGAGGTGTGGAAGTGATTTTATAGTTTTTGAATTCTGTTTTAGAGTAGGTCTTGTACTCTAATTTTTGTGGTCATAAAGGCAGAATTAAGAGACATACAAAACATGAAACTTGTAGATTTTTGTCTGAAATTCACTTCTGTAAAAGGATTTTGTGAAATAACAAGTATGTGAAATTCTATGGAAGTTTATTTGGGATTGGTTTGGGTAGCAGTCCAGTAGACTACCTGAGGTTGATTAATTATTTTGAGGATGTTAGAGACTGAATTAGACAAGGTTATAAACATGAGTTTTATTCCTTTATATTTTCATCTAAAACCATGTGATGCAGTTTTGTGAAATAATATATGTGTAATGAGAAATCGTCCATGGAGTGGGACTGGTTCTGCTTGCTATATCTGAAGGCAGTCCGGTTTTCCCCAATTTATATAAGGACCTTAGAGGCTGAAATAGATGAAGTATAAAACATGAAAGTTGTTCCTTTATGTGTTAACAAAGTTTTTGAGAACTGTTTTTTCAATTAAACTTGTATAACTTGAGAAATTCTAAATTGAGTTAGACCTGCTCAAACTGTTCCTGTACAGTACACATATATGAATTCAAAAATTCATTATTTATTGTACAGAGCATATATTAAGCTAATTTTTGGATAAGTTATATCTCTATATGTCTAGTTTTGTATAAAAATTGAATCAGGTAATTTTGAGTTATGTGGTGAGAGTTATTCACCCTCAGGCCTAGTAAGGTCAAGCTGCCTATCAAGAAATAAATATGCATAAATGTTAGGCTTACACATATAAA
>CATIWM010057992.1:0-10602 GCA_949671775.1 Mallotus repandus
AAAACAAGACAAATGTAGAGATTGTAAAGGTAAAGACTTGAAGAAAAATGAAAATAAAATAGAAACTATAAAAAATAATAATAAAATAATTTATAAAATAAAGAAAATAGGGAGAAGGTAAAGAGAAATAAATAAACAATAAAAATAGAATTTTTATAAAATAAAATAAAAATGCAAAATTTATGACAATAATTATTTGAATCCTTGGAAATTACTCTTAATGCATGCTCTGGCAAAGTAGGAGTTGGGGATTTTGGTACTAAAAATCCTAAAAAACATAAAAGAAAAAAATAGGCTTGAGTGTGTAGGATCAGTTTTCACGAGTCGGACACCTTATACTAGGGGTTTGAGGCTTTAAAATAACAATATTTTATACTTTTGGCTTGAGAGAATGTCTAAAAATATATATAATATTTGTCTAGTAATAAAATATTGTTTAAAAATTCGCCTAAAAATCCCTTAAAATTAGAAAAAATAATTAATTTATAAAAATCAAGACCCACCGAATGAACACATGCACGTGGGTAAGAATCCACACGCATGGGTTATATCCACTATGTGGATTATTAATCCACATGCTTGAATTAATAAGTCTTGAGGATTTTTTAAACCTCATGTCCACTCATCAGCCCACGGTGCTTTCATGTCATTTTTGGTTTAGTGAGCTTTTGAAGGTTCTCGGGATTTTCAAAGCGTTTAAGCATAATTTTAGCTTGAAACCGGTGAACCAGACCTTTAAATTCTCCAGCTCAGCTCTTTAATGCCTTAGTTCAAGATTTTTGAGTCTCAGTTTCACACCAAAGGCTTAGTTTTCATTGTAAAACCCTTACTTGGATGTTTTGGAAAGAGGTTTGGTCTTTTGAGTCTCCAGTTCAATAATTTGGGTTCCTAATTCAAGTGTTCAGGTGTTTGATTCACTGATTTGATTGCTCAGATATGGATTTTAGGGTTTGATACTTTGGAAGCATACTATGGATACCTTTTGAGAGGCTATCCTTTGTCTGGTCAATAGAAGACTTTTGTCATCGGATCGCTTTAGAGGATTGCTGAAAATTGAGTGTCAATAATATCATTCATTTCCAATTAGGTAGTCATGACATATATGCTGGGAGTCACTCACGAATGGGAACAAAATATGATTCATTGAAATTTTCACATTTAGCTTAAAAAGAGTTTCCTATAATATTAAGAATTAATATTATTTTCCATTGCCATTTGGACTTGAACCTAGTAAATCACACATACAAGAATTGCACCAATAATGATAATTATTAATTGAAGTGTTTAATTAATTAACTAAACTAATTGAATTGGATTACACATGTATGAAGATCTAACATATCCCAAAATCTAATTCAAATGTTAGGACTACTAATTATATGATTAAATATTAATTTGGACTTAATTTAATATGTAATATTAAGTTTAAGGAACAAATTGATATTTGCCACCAATAGTAGTTTTGATTTGGGCCATGAGATGGGCCATATACATGTAGCTTAATGGATGATGCATAGGCTTGGATGATAATGTGCATGTTAGTATAGATGTGCCCTAGTGCCATTTTTGTAATGTAAAATTAAATTGTAAATTATCCCTATGGCAATAAAATATTCATTAAAATAAAATGTTTGTTTATTTGAGTATTTACCATTTAGCATTATGTTAAATAAATTATTATCAAGAGTTGATAATATGAGTTGTAAATTTATTTAGTACATATGCTATAAATGATTCATAGTCAATTAATTATATTTGGGTAATATTAATTAAACTATCACATCTGTATATTTTCCTTGATTAGTATGCAATGCTAATAGTGGGAGGTAGTGAGTCTCATGCTACTTGATATGAGATATCAGAATAGACATGTGGATACTCATAGGATGGGTGTATCAAACATTGACGTTAGATTAGTGATCACAAGGATATTCACTTATAATCAACGATCACAATCTAGGTCATAATGGTGCATATAGTGCTTTGATCTGAGGTGACACGGTCATCCACATTTGAGTAGTTAGAGTTTGTTACTGTTTATATACTTGTGTTATTCATATATGGGTATATGGCGTGTGGTGGCTCTAGTCAGTTAAATGTAGGGATGAGTGTTCAACCAAGATGGGATTCATTGCCTGGAGTGAACCGGGATAAATTCTATGCTATCTAAGTTTGTTCTTGATGAATAAGTTCCTGGCCAGGACAAATATAACACAGTCAGAAAGAGTTTCAGTGCTAGAAAATGTTTCTAGTATTAGTTATGTTTTATCAATAATAACTTGAGATGAGGTCATATGATAAAGCTATTAGAGTTTGATTAAACCTTAACTCTAAACTTTATCAGGATCTTCTAATGAAGGGATTTTAGTGCACGATAATTATGATTAAAGGGGTCGTGTGTATCATCACACGCTTTCATTTCTAATTGGGTAGTTGTGATATCAATGCTAAGGGGGTCACTCATAACTTATGAGAACTAAATGTGCATAATTGGGATTTTCATATTTAGACTTGAAAGAGTTTCAAGTAATATTAAGAGTTGATATTATATTCTCATTGCTAATTAGACATGAACCTAGTAAGTCACACCTAAAAGAGTTTTTCCAAATCACCCTATTAATCTAATTATTGATTAAAGAGTTTAATCAATTAATTAAGATTAATGGAATTAGATTTATGCTTTGAGCAATGATTCTAGCATATCATGAAATTTAATTCCACCAAGAGTTTAATTATTAAATACTTAATTAATATGAGATATTAATTAAAGTGTTAACAAAAGAATATGTGTTGTTTCCTTATGGACTTGGATTAATGGCCCAAGGTGTGTCGGACTAGGCCCAAAAGAGTTTTGGCCCAAAGATTAATCCAAAGCCCATTAACCTAATCAAGGCCCATTAGTTTGATGGAATGGGCTTGAGCTAAGAGTTGGCCCAACTAAAAGGCCTAAGTCCATTAACTAGGCCCATTTGATTTATAGATTGGGTTTAGCCTAAATGTTGGCCCAATGTACAAGCCTAAGTCCATTTATCAATATATAATCATATTTGGCATATTAGGGATATATTATCTCATATGTGTTTTTTGTTGACTTTGGGGCATTATGATGATTAGGTTAAGTTAATTAGTGCAGAGAATATATATGTGGATTAAATACATAAGATGTGTTTAAAGTATCTACATATATTTTCTACACTTATTAGATATTTACATAAATTACACTCTTAACTATGTCATGAGGTGGCATTTAAGGTGTCTCCCTAATGATGCTGGTGTAAGAGATATTTAATATATGTACATCTAATTAACCCTAATTTCTCTCTCTATATATATATCTCCTTAGAAGAGTTCTAAAGTGAGAAGATATTCCATAAAGAGTTAGTGGAGGTTGTAGAGATTAGTAAAAGCAATATACGAAAAGGAAACATAACATATACCAAATATATACTCTTAAGTTCTTACAAGAGATTGAGTTATAGCAAGTTTTCAAAAGGGTCTTTTGAGAGGGACTTGCATTTTCAATTAATCAAAAGCAATAAGGTGATTGAAAGTCTTTAGTGTTTCAAGCTAGAGGCCAAACATTTGGGTGGCTTAGCATTGATTCAAGAGTTGAACCAAAAGCAATCCAATATAGTAGAATACTTGTGGTCTACACCAAACTTAGGAAATTATAAGTATTCCACAACTTAGATTTCCTAAGTTCTTATGTTTATACCTGTTGATGTATTGTTAGCTATGTGTTTAAATGCAAAATGGATTCATGGGAGTGGTATTCTTCATGTGATGAAGGGTTATGAGAAAGTAAATTTTTGAAATTTACTCTACTTAGATTAGTGCTCACCACACTATTCTTAAAGTCGAAGTAGCATAATCGATTTCCTTTCAGTGTATTAGTGAGATGGCCCATTAAATAAAGCCCATAAGTCTAATTAGTGGATGTTGTAAAGATGGGCTCATTTAAGAGTGACATAAGCCCAACTAGTTAAAATCTACTTACTAAAGGAGGTGCCACATTAGCAAGAGCACGTGTTGTTCATACTTACATGGCGACCACTTAGGCACATGCTTTCCATGTAATATGATTACATGAAGAACACCATAGCAAGGTGTCATAAGCACCTTTAGTTAGTGGACAATCTCTACATGCATGATATTACTTATTTTACACTCAAAGTTAAAAGTAAGTGGATAATCTCTACATGCATGAAATGACTTATTCTATACTCAAACTTGAGTTAGTGGGAAATCTTTACACATATAAATTAGTCTTTCACATATATACTAAGTTAATGAATGTTCTATATACTTGAAAACTTACAATTTACGTTAGAAATATTCTAAACACAAGAGAGAAAATAATAGAGAGTTCTCAAAAGTTGAGTCTTCTTTTTCTTTTTTTCTTTCTTTCTTTCTTTATTTGTTTGTTTCTTTCTCTTTAAGTGTAGTGAGTATGTAAGTGAAATATAAGAGTTATGTTTTATACATTAGCCTATTATCATCATCTATTGTGTAAGATTCATGCAACCTGAAGGCTATATTCAGCTATCTATTGGAGGTAACAAGTCCTACATTGTTCAAGTCAAAGAAGGAGCTCTAACAAGATTTTGGGTCACCAAAGAAGGGGCTTGTAAGTAGAGATTCATCAGAGGCTTAAAGTTATTTTGGTGCTTCTTATATGTTTTGAGCTATAGGCTTTACACTTGGAGAGTTAGGAGCTTGTAGATTCTCACGAACCATAGCCTAAAGCTTATTGAGCGTGCTACCGACACTTAAAGTTTATAAAAGTCACTAAACTCTTAGATGTAGGTCTTTTGATATACTATATATTTTTGGTTGTTTATGGATCTTTGATATATATTGTCCACTCAATTCTGTATGTATTTAGTTATGTAAATTGAATATGTTATGATCTTAACTTATTTGGAATTCTTACCTTCATAGAAGGGTTGCATGCTAGGAAATTTTTTTAAAATTGACCCTAATCGGATTTGTGTTCACACCATACTTTTGTTTAAAAACCGATGCATCTAATTGATTCCTTCAAGTATTTCATAAGAGAGTTCTTAGAGATAAAGGCAGTCTTCTTCATATTATCTTTAATTGGATCATATCCCAATCCTTGCCTACTTGTTTTCCCTTTGAGCTTGGGGAATTTAGATTTCCCATTTTATTTTTTACCCAAACTAGTTCCAAGTGCATATTGCATATTCTTCATCATTATTATAACATTTGGATAAATCCAATCTTTATTACTCATCATTACTTAAAAACCTAGAGGCATTACATTTAGGCAAACAATGATGTTACTTGCTTTAGCTTGAATTATAACTACTTTTCCAATAAGTGAGAGAACTTTATCTTATGATGTACGATAAATGACACTCCCCCAAGTGGATGGAACCATGGGCATCCCAACAACATAGTAAAAGTAGGAGGTATGTCTAGAACAATTAATTCCATAACATATTCAATCTCTCCAACTGTGACCATACTCTTAAAAGTTCTTACCACAAGTTTCTTAGAATCATTATAAGCTTGAATGATCAAATTATATGTCTTTAGATAATCCATACCCATCCCAAACTTGTGGACCAGTCTGAGGGGACAAACATTAATAACAAGCCTGTTATATACCATTATACACTTGTCATGTCATTTGGTTGTTAATAAGTCTTAAAAATAATAGATTTTAAGCACTAAATAGTTGCATTTCATTATTAAAATCATAGGTTTTAATTATTTAAGAAGCATAAAATAGGAAGAGAGTGCATTAGAAGTTAGAATAGTAATGAATTTGTCATTTTATGCATTTTTAGTTTATAATTATATTTTTTTACATTGCTTTTGCATTGATTTTATAGGTTCCATCTTTATTGGGACTAAATTTGGATAGAAGCAATAAGGACTTAAAGCTAAGAGCTAATTTAACCACTGAACAGGAATAGAAAATCAAAGATTAAAGGACAAAAGAATGACATAGGTTATGTCATTTATAAAACACAACGGTGCCTGGATTACATATTTTTGAGTCTATAGAGAATAAAGCAGACACTGCTGAGTCACTTGGCGACATAGCCGTGTCAAAGAGGTCAATTTCTGGGTGAAGAATGTGCGACACAGTCATGTCGCTACGGTGACATAGCTGTGTCACTTGTGCCTTGGAGCTGTTGATTTTGGAAAGTTCTTTTTAGGGAGAACAATATAAAAAGAGAAGTTTTATTTTAGAAAAGGGGCTTATACTTTATAGAACAACACTCTATTATTTTACTTTACACAAGAATTATTAATCTTTCAAATTTTCTTTAGATTTTAATTTGTAATTTTCAACTCAAGCTATTGGAATGAAGAATAAGGATTGAGAATCAAGAACATTATTGAGGAAGTTGAAAAAAAAGAGTTTTTCTTCTACTATTCTCTTGCTCATTATTTTATTTATTTATGAATATATTATCATTCTTCATCTTTTATTGTTCTTCTCCAATTTCTATAATAGGGCTTTAATGGACTCAGCTCAACATAAACTTAATCAAATAAATTCTCAATAAAAGAATATGCATTTCATGAGAGTTATTGGACTTAATGCTTTTCATTGGCTTGATAACCCTTTAAATTGATTTAGACACAAGAATTATATTGAGAGATTGATTCTAGTGAGAAAAGCAATTACAACCTATTAATTTAAATTGACTTAGTCGAGAGACACTATAATATTAATATTCCTTGGAAGATTGCTTGATTGAGTTGACTATGGCTAGTTACCCATGCTAGTGAGAGCTAGATAATTGAGTGATTGTTATAGTTGATTAATTGTGAACGTACTTGAGAGAGACTTTACAATACTAAAGATACTTTGGAAATGAAATGTCATTCATAATAAACAAGAATTTTATTATCATTTTGAGGTAGATTGAGCCAGGGAAATTAAACCTTAACGTCTTTAATTATTTAAATTTAGTGACAAGATTCATATTGTTTTAGTGGCATCTCCATACATTCCGGATGCTGAGCATTGCCGGCCTTACTTTTTGTACAGTGCTTCTAAGAACTATGTACTATTATACATCAACATCTACATGCAAATGCAAACACAATACATATACATAAGCACATAATAACAATAATAATAAAATGAATGATGATATATGAGCATGGCATAGTGCATGAACATATAAATAAACTTGGCAAAATATGATGCATGATCATGGCAAGTGAACTAACATGGTATATGTATACATGACATGGCAATCCTAATAACATAATGAATATACATGGCATTTTTACATGTTATGGAATTAATAGCACACAATCATAATATATTTATTGCACACATGTCATGAGAGTTTCTATGCATGATATCCTAATTATGTGAAATGAAAAGTAAAATTAATAACAAAAATAATAATAAAAAAAAATAGAGCCAAGAGAGACAAATACTCGAGTAGGCTCCTCCTCTTCATATTGTCTTTATTTTCTGAGACTTGGGGCCATTATTTTATGAAAATTTGATATTTAAAATGAAAATAGAAAATAAGATGAAAAATGATTGAAAATGCATAAAAAGGATGAAATTAATGGAAAAGATAAATAAAAAGCATAAAATTAAATATTATTTCTCAAATAGAAAATGAAAGTTAAAAAGTAAAAAAAATAGTTAGAAACAACTATGTCTGTAAAGTGACATGACTGTGTCATTCTTCTATTCTCCAATTTTTAATTTCTTATCCTCTTTAGTGGCCAAATTAGCTCCTTGCTTTAAGCTCTCATTGCTTCATTCCCAAAATGAGTTCTAAGCAATATGGAACCTACAAAATCAATACAAAAGCAATGTAACAAATATAAGTGTAAACTAAAAATGCACAAAATGATAAAATGACTAATATTTTAACTCTCGATACAAATAACCATAAATCATGCTTTTAAATGATAAAAACCTATAATTCTAATTAATGAAATGCAACTTTATAGTGATCAAAATCCATCATTTTTAGTACTTATCAAGTATTCTCATAGCGGATCAATCCATTACATCATTTCTTTAAATACTACCTATGAGTTGACTTAATATCTTATATTCATGATTAGTAAAACATAATCAGCAGTCAACATCATACTAGTCTTAATTCATTATTATGACTGGGGATAATTTGAATAGAACTCATATTTAATCTAAGGGTTTTACTATTAAGTCACATACTTGATGACCTTAGGAAGAATTAACTATTCAAGTAATTATCATAACATAAAAATGATAATGAAAATGCCTCCTTATTAATAAAATGATAAAGTCAAAACATAGTCATACATGATTGACCTAGTGCATATCACTAACAATCTCCCACTTGCACTAGGCCCAATCAACATTGCATCTAATACCCATGGACCTAGTATGACTCTCATGCTTAGGTTGTGGAAGAGGCTTAGTCAGTGGATCAGCAACATTATGGTACTCTGCATATCTTCATGTCTCCCCTCTCAATGATTTCTAGAATGAGATGATAATGCCTGAGTATTTGTTTGGATCTGTAATGTGATCTGGGCTCCTTAGAGCTTGAGCTATAGCTCCATTATTGTCATAATACAAGTTCACTGGATCTAATATACTAGGAACAACACCTAGTCCAGTTATGAACTTCTTGATCCAAACAGCTTCCTTAGTTGCTTCTGAGGCAGCTATATACTTAGCTTTTGTTGTAAAATTAGCAACGGTGTCTTGCTTGGAACTCCTCCAACTCACTACACCTCCATTCAAACAAAACACATAACCTGACTGTGATAAAAAATCATCATTGTTAGTTTAGAAGCTGGCTTCCATGTAACCATTTACAACTAGCTCATCTTCCTTACCACCATACAGTAAAAATGCATCCATAGACCTTCTCAAGTACTTAAGGATATTTTTAACTATTGTCCGGTGACTTTCATCTAGGTCTGACTGGTATCTGTTTGTTGTGCTTAAGGCATATGAGACATCAAGTTGAGTATACAACATTGCATACATGATAGATCCAATAGTAGAAGCATATGGAATCTTACTCATATGGTCTCGCTCATCTTATGCCATAGGACACTGAGTCTTGCTGAGATTAATGCGATGTGACATTGGCAAGAATCCTCTCTTAGAGTCTTGCATGCTGAACCTGTTCAATACCTTATCAATATAAGTACTCTGACTTAGGCTAATAAGCCTTTTAGATCCATCTCTATAGATCTTAATGCCTAATATATAAGCAGTTTCACCCATGTCTTTCATTGAGAAATAATTCCTTAACCATGATTCAACATTTTGTAAAATAAGGATATCATTTCCAATGAGTAGTATGTCATCAACATACAACACTAAAAACACAATTGCTCTCCCACTAACCTTGTTGTAGACACAAGGTTCATCTTCTTTCTTAATGAAGCCAAACTCTTTGACTGCTTCATCAAAACAAAGATTCCAACTCCAAGATGTTTGCTTCAATCCATAAATGGACCTTTGAAGCTTGCATACCTTTCCAGAATTCTCAAGATTGACAAAACCATTTGGTTGTGTCATATACACATCCTCAAGTAAGTTTCCATTGAGAAACATTGTTTTCACATCCATTTGCCATATCTCATAATCATAGTATGTAGCTATAACAAGGAGAATTCTAATAGATTTCAGCATTGGAACTGGTGAAAAGGTTTCATCATAGTCTATACCATGAGTTTGTTTGAAACCCTTTACAACCAGTCTTGCCTTAAAGGTATGCACATTGCCATCCATGTCAGTTTTCTTTTTAAAGACCCATTTGCATCCAATGGTTTTTAAACCATCAGTTGGGTCAATCAAGGTCCACACTTGATTATCATACATGGATTGCATTTCTAATTTCATGGCTTATAGCCATTTCTCAGAGTCAGGACTAGTTATGGCCTCTTGATAGGATGTGGGCTCACTTTAATCCACAATCAACACATCATTATCATCAGTTATAAGAAATTCGTATCTCATAGGGATTTGACATGTCCTACTAGACCTCTTTGGGCCTTATGGTACTTGTGCAGGTTCAACAGTTATTTGTTAATCTAGTTGTGGTTCCATACTTGGTATAATGCTATTTTATGGGTGTAGACGGCAGGGTTTAGCGCGCGCCCAAGTTTATTGCAACCGCGACACTGTTTGAGCTTAGGGCTCTAGGGAATACACTAACCATTGTCACAAAGACATGGCGTGGAGATGAGGAGTCGCCACCCAGGGTAATAACTGGGATAAATTGAAAGTGGGGGTAACTTGATTCTCTAATACAAGCTAGCACCACAACCAGGAGTTCTGGATACTGAATACCAACTTCTTTTAGTCTTGTGTTCATTTAGATTTATTTTATTAATTATTATCTTATTCCCTAATTACATGCAATTTCATTAAACCCTAATTTAAACATCCATCTAAGCCTAAGGCAACCAATCAATGAAAAAGCACATAAAAAATGCATTCAAAATATAATGTCCCTAAATCTAAACTATATTTTAATTTAAGTTAATTGAATCTACATATTTTAATTACAAATGAAAATAAAACTAAAAAATGGGCCTATATCTTGATTATTAGTGAGCCTAAATCTATTGCTTTTAATT
>CATIWM010058074.1:0-13012 GCA_949671775.1 Mallotus repandus
TTCAATTAAAATTAAAATTGACAATAATATTTTGGTGACTTCAACGTAACCATTTGATGACGATTGAATTGTGAAATTGATTGTCACATTGTATAACTAATAATCTTAAGAAATTACATGGTAAAAAAATTCTAGATAATCATAAAAAAAATTATTCAAAAATTGTGTTCATAAATAACATTAATAAATTGGAACAACAATGTATCTTTAAATAAATTGTTCAAACATGGCTAGTAAAATGTTCAATTAATATAGCTAAAAATTGAAAAAAAAATTCAAACTAAATGTTTTTTCCATTAGCCTCCATAAATGCAAACTAAATGTTTTTCCAGTAGCCTCCATAAATGTCATGAGTTTTTTTTATGCTTTCAGCTTATTGACTCAGTTGATCTTTTAGGCCATGAACTTCAATTTCAAATTCTTCAACTTGGTTCTTCAAATCATTAACTTGAGACTCAGAGTCATTGAGTTTTTGTTGCGTGCTTTGAAGTTCATTTCTCATATTAAGAGTGGCCAAATCAGGTTCAATCTTCTGTATGCTCAAGGGTTTTGGACCATAACTAAGACCTTTTATATATCCACAACCATGACCTCTAGGACAATTTCATCTGAATTCTTATCAATTCCTTCTTCATTATATCGTTCATCAAATTCTAACACAAATTTCAAAACCAATAAACTCATAAGTAATTTAAAGCAACTTTAATCAAAATAACCTTTTTAATCACAAATGCACACCCAATTATTTCTTGCATGTTCTAACAACCAACCATTCTTTTCAGATTAATGTGTGTCCTTATATAGATCAATTCTGTCACAAACAACTCCATTCATATCCCTTTGAGACTACCAAATGAAAACTAGATTAATAAGAACATATGATTGAAAAAAAGAGGTAAACCATATTTAAAATGTTAATATTTAATGTATGCATTGATTATATAGCATAATTGACAACAATTTTGGATGCAATTTTTACAATTTCATGTCTTCGATTCACTACCATGGTGTGTATTTTTGTATTTTGAATGCATTTGTTTTAGTTTAACCCCAGTGTCTTTCTAAGTAAGCCTCTCGGTGCCATAGTTCACAACCTACTCAAATAATAAAAAAAAATATTCTCATTTAAATAAAAATGGTGATCATGTATTATATAATTCATTATTTGTATTCCAATAATCTAATAAAATATTTTTACTTTAATAAATTATATACATAGTCCAAAA
Source organism: Mallotus repandus (assembly GCA_949671775.1). Lineage (NCBI taxonomy): Eukaryota > Viridiplantae > Streptophyta > Magnoliopsida > Malpighiales > Euphorbiaceae > Mallotus > Mallotus repandus. The sequence goes on from CATIWM010058074.1 coordinate 1,227, forward strand.
CATTGTCATGTTGTGGACTGTGTAACACACTGATGATTCAAATGAACACAAAAACAAACGAGAAAGATATACATAGTCCAACATATGGTCATGTTGTAGGCCGTGTAACTTACAAATGATTCAAAATTTCATAAAAGCAAACGAGACATAATTAAACACGGGTAAATACATGGCCATATTGTTGTGGACCATGTAACGTATTGATAATTCAAAAATTCACAAAAACAATTGATGCAGAATTAAACATGGTTAAACGCATACCCATGTTTAGTTGGAATTAGTCTAAAATAATGTATGTTATAGCACATGGGCACGTAGAATGGCCATGTTTAATATAAAATTGAAAATATGGAATAAAGTGCAAACAAAGCAAACAACAAGCCAATTTAATTATATTAAATGAAAAATTTAATGCAACAAATGATAATATAAATTGGTACATGAGGTGATCAAAAAATTTAATGTTAATTTTATATGATTAATTTAAATATAATTCAATGAATATACCTAAAAAATAATGTGGTATGCTTTAAAATTATTTTCCTATTATAATAATGTATATTCATATAAAGGCATGCAAAAAATCGAATGAAATGCTCCTATGCGGATCCATTATAATAGTGTGTATTCGAATGAAATGTTCTAAGATTTTATATTAATATGTGATTAAAAAAACCAAAAACAACAAACCCATATACAGAAGAATGTAATTATAAGTATTGAATCGTACCGGGTTCACTTTCTATGTGTTTGTAATTAGAAGATAAAGTGGTTGCTTGAAAATAAGAGATGATAAAGAACCCTATGGAGGTTGTTTTTAACCCTAATTCATAAGATAAATAAATATTAAGAAATGCAGTATTATTAATAAATACTAAGTAATGCAATATTATTTGTTTTTTGTTATAAATATGTAAAATTCATATCTTAAATATATATGGAAGCATTCTTTTAGTCATTGCATGAAGAAAAGCATTTATTCCCATTTGTTTCCTTTATAATTAATATGAAAAAGGAAAAATATAGCTGAAACATAAATTTTTAGAATCACACACATAGTTATAAAAAATATTTATTTGTCATTTATAATTTTAGGTCTTTGCATATTAAATAAAAAATCTAATTAAATCATTAATATTATATATGTTTGAGTGATAAAAAAAAAGTTCAACGTACTATTCATTCATGGAGTGTAACAATTCAAAGAATGATTCATCATTGGAACAAAAGAAAAATTGGGTTCCAAAAACATGTAAGTATCTCCATATATTCTTTAGTTATTACTTAATATTAATTTCGATACACATTATTTTCATTGATAAAAGTTGCAGATGATAATACTAGTGGTTCACAAAATCACTCAAATGTGGGATCTCACAATCACCACTCACATGATAACGGTGAAGGTTAACACATTACAAAAAATCTACATGTTCCCTAAATAATTTAATATTATTTTGATTGTTTTATTTCTTGTTTTATTAAAGAACACTGTTAATAACATGTTTTTTATTTCGATTGTTTTATCCATCATATATGATGCCTATAGAACAAACATAACAAATAGGTCACAAATCTTTACGAAAAAAGTGCAAATATTTAATTCAGAAAGAAACACGGTCTAACACATGGTCATGTAAATGACCATATATGCATCCTCGCAAATTTCACATCCACACGGTTGATGACATAGACGTGTTAATGTCCACGCATTCAACGTTGAATACACCTACAAGATACACAGTCATCAACATGGTCGTGTATCGTGCAAGTGATAGCAAATATATAACTGCACTTCGTATATGTTGATGGTAAGAATAAAATATATAACGGAAGTGGATGAAACACCTTGATGAGACTTTCGAAAATAAATAATAAACATCAAACTTTCATCAAATGAAACCACCCAACGTTTATTAATCAAAAACCTAAAAACAATAGGAAATTATTAAATGAAAATAGGAAGATAATTATAGATATATTTGCTTTCCAAAATAGTACAATTTAAATTCAGTTTTTTATTATTTTCTTTTATGTTTCAAAATTTCTATATTTTAAATGAAACTAATTCAAAGGATTTAATAATATATTTTTTAATTTTTTCAATATTTTCTTTAACTTAAAATTATTTAATAATGACAAAATAAAGATATATTGTAACATGTTTTATTGAATACAATGAATTAAAAATTTGTGACAAAATTCAGTTTATCACAAAATATGTGTATGTTGTCATTATAATTTTATTTTCAATTATATGACGATTTGTCTTATCATCATTATTAGATAACTCTTTTAATGACAACAATAATTTTGTAAAAAAACAAGTTGTAATTTCAATTGTCTAATATTAGTGACGATTGTCATTTATCATCATATTTATTGCCAATTGGTGACAAAAAAATTTCGTTATTTAAAGACATAAACTTGTAATGACAAAATATAAATTCGTCATTAAATAATTTTAATGATGACGAGTGAAATCGTCATCAATTTACTACATTTCGTCAGTATAAATTTTTCCACCAAAATTGTTCTCAAGCTTTTTCCCACCACAACATGCAATGACAAATTTATTTTCTTCGTCATTATAATAATTTTTTAGTGACAAACAAGATCACTAAATGTGACAAACATTATTTTCATCACATATTCACAACTTAGTATGACAATTAACAACTTTCGTCATTTAAAACTATTATTTTATGACAAAAAAGTTTTCGTCAAATTTGAAATCGTCATAAAAGATGTATTTTCTTGTAGTGAAGGGATATCATAATTCGAAATATTTCCACACTATGGCCTCACATTCTAGGAAAAAAATACTATTCATTCTCTTAAAAATGACTAAGGTATCACTCTTTACTAGGATCAGGGTTTAGAAGAAGTTATGGTCAACTATTATAATGATCTATTTTCTTCTAATGGTGTTGAAGAGAGTGAGGTTTTTTTATGGTATTCCATAAAGGATTATAGTGGCTCATAATAACTTTCTTACTTGACCTTTTTATGTATGTGAGATTTAGGAAGTTGTGTTCTCTATGCATCCAACTAAGTCTCCTAGCCTTGATGGATTCAATCCCTGCTTTTATTAAAATTTCTATCATATTGTTGGCCCCAAGTGGTATCTTCCTATCAAGTTACCTTCAGTCTTTCTCTTTACCTATGGATTTAATCAAAACAACCATTATTTTGATCTTCAAATGAAAAATCTAACTTATATGAGTGATCTCCGGCCTATCTCTCTGTGTAATGTTTTGTACAAAGTGGTACTAAAAGTCCTTGCTAACAGATTAAAGAGGGTGCTTCCTGATATTATTACTAAAGACCAAAGTGTTTTCATTCCTAATAGGTTGATAACTAATAATATTATTGTTGCTTTTCAACTATTGCATTTCCTAAAGGGTAAGACTTAAGGCAAAATTGGGAGTACTGCTCTAAAGGTAGATATGAGCAAGGCTTATGATCACCTTAAATGGGGATTCATTTGATAGATGATATAGAGGTTGGGTTTTGATCCGCAATAGATTAAACTTGTTATTATATGTGTTAAGTTTGTCTATTATAAGATCTTGCATAATGGTTCTGAACTTGGGCCTATTCTCCTAAAGAAGTCTTCGTTAAGGACGCCATTTGTCCCCTTACCTCTTTATAACATGTGTTAAGGGTCTCCCATCTTTAATTTATAGGCAAATTACTTTCAGTGCTTTACATGGCTGCAAGATTTGTACAACTGATCTGATGGTTTCCCACCTGCTTTTTGTGGATGACAACTTCTTATTATGTAAAGCCTCCTCTGAAGCTTTGAAAATAATAAAGGTGTTTGAGTTATATGGCAAGGCCTCGAGTTAGGTGATTTATTTTCAAAGTGCTTTACTTTAAGAGAAATATTGATTGCTCTATGAGAGAATATCTGCAATATCCTAAATGTTAAGGAGAAAAAAGATTATGGTAACTATTTAGGGCTCCCTTCGCTGATAGGCAAAAATAAGAAATAATTTTTTTTTTCATTTATTAAGGAAAGAATTTAGAATCATGTTTTTAGTTAGAAAAGAATGTTTCACAATAAGGCTAGTAAAGAAATCCTTATAAAATCTATTCCCCAAGTAATCATAATCTAGTGAATTTATTATTCATGTCTCTTTTTGTTACGAGATCGAGTGAGCGCTCAATTCTTTCTAGTGGAGTTCAGGTAGCACAAATAAGGCTCATAAGCTCAGTTGGACAAAGCTTTTCCTATGCAAAGAACATGGAGGTTTGGGCTTCAAATCATTACACCTATTAAGTAAATCTCTTATTAGAAAATATGGATGGAGGCTCCTCTCTAATCCAAGTTCCCCTATAGCTGGAATTCTCAAAGCCATATATTTCCCTCGCAGCTTTTTGTTGGAAGCTTCTTTAGGATACAATTCCAGTTATACATAGCGTAGTATAATGTCTTCCTAGTATTTTCTGAAGTCTAATTATTGGAGGACGGTCAGGGATGAAAGCCTAATCAATATCTGAAAAGATGTCTAGCTACTAGATATTAATGTTCCTTTTACCACTACTACAACTAACCCATGCCATAAGGTAGATTTAGTTCGAGATCTTATTTCCCCTGATGGTAACTCTTGGAATGTGAACATTATTAATGAGCTTTTTAATGAAATGGATCATCATTTTATTTTGCATACTCCTCTCAGTTGTGCTCATAGAAAGGATATTGAATTCTTGTATAGGGACAAGAAAAGTATATATAATGTTAAAAATGGCTACTATCAGTTGTAGGGTAAATTATATCAAAGGTTACAAAACGTTACACTAAATTGCATTTTGGTTCCATAACTTTAATTTGTATCTTTTTGATTACAAACATTGATTTTAATTACACAGAGAGAGGTCACGTAAAATAATTTTAGCTAATTTAGATGATGTAGCACATTAAAGTTGCCATAATATAGTCTAACTCATAAAAATTATCATATTACACTATCATGTCACCTTCTTCATAAGACTATTGATCATAATTTCATAAGGTTAAGTGCAAAAAAATAAAGAAGTAAAGTAAAAGTATGGTCAATAATCTAATGAGAAAGGTGGCATGACAGTATAACATGAAAATTTTTATTGAGTTGGAATGTGATGTGGCAACCTTGGTATGTCACGTCATCTAAATTAATCAGAATTATTTTCAGTGACTTCTCTGTGTAATTAAAATCAATGTTTTATAACAAAAAAGATACAAATTAAAGTTATGGAACCAAAATAAAATTTAGCGTAAAGTTTGGTAACTTCCAGTACAATTAGCCCATCAGTTTTATGTTAAATATTTGAATTATAACTCTTTAGTGCAAGATGAAATTTAGGGAAAAATCTAGAAGTTGAAGGTTCTGGGATGAGTTTAAGAGATTATTTGGAGGACAATGTAGGTTGTCTCCTAATTGGCAACAATCTCAGAGAAGTCGACATGTTGAAGTTGATGCAATGTGTCTTTTTTTTTTTGGCAATCCTGATAAAATAGTACTGCACATATTCTCTCATTGCCCTTTTGCTATATATGTTTGGGAAAGTGCTAATTTATAAGGTTCAGGTGAAAATGTTGTTGTTGATTTAAAGATCTGGTTTAAGGTCATCACATATAAATATAATGGTGACAATCTAGACATGCTTTGTGTTGTCCTGTGGAATTTATGGAAGTGTAGGAATGAACTCTTGTGGAGGGATATTAGAAAGTCGAGCACTTAAGTTATTAGTATGGCATTGAATTCCTTTAGTCAGTGGAGAAATGATTATATCCATCATGTTGCTTTTGCTCCTCAAACAGGCCTAGCCTCTCTTCCTCCCTAATAGAAACCAGAATAGGGTCACCTTAAGTGCAATGTAGATGTTGCCAACTTCACAAATTGCAGTGGTCTAGCTTATGTTCTATGCAATACTAACAGTCACTTCATCTTAACAAAAATCTCTATCATTCCAACTCAGGAGAACCCCAAACTTGCAGAATCTCTCGGTGTTAGGGAAGCTCTTAGCTGGCTACATGAATAATTTAATTGTGGAATCAGATGCTCTTAATATGGTTAATGATATAAACAACAATGAACATGATGCTTCAGAAGTGGGTTTAATAACCATGGATTGCTGAGATCTTTTCCAAAATTTCTAGAATGCAAAAGTCACATTCACTAAAAGATCGGCTAATCGGGCAACCTATTGCTTGGCAAAAGCTGCTAGATTTGCTTTCATATAGTTGTGTATGGGACTTAAGGCCTCCTTTTTTTACTTGATGTACTCGATTCAGATGCAATCTGTTAATGAAATCTATATTTCTTTTGCGACAAAAAAATTAATTTAATAATTTTTTATTTTATTTATATTGATCACTTAAAAAAATTAGGATTGGCTCTTGGCAAAACAAAGGATGGACTAATATATATATATACACACACACACACATTAAATGTTGATGTCCAAAGTTTTTAAGTTTAAAATTTAATAGTTGTTCCTCTTCATAATTCAACACTTAACCGTAAAGAATTATATGTTGAGTTATTAAAAATCACAATATTTTTTATAAAAAATAAAAAATCTTATTCTAGAATTGTCACACCTCGTCTTACGTAGCCTGAGATGGACGCTTAAAACCAACAATTCAACAAACCATTTAATTTAGTCAAATTATATTAAAATTATAATTATATTAGCTAAAAGAATTAAAATAAGCCTGATGTAATCATGCAATAGAAAATAGAAAAAATCTTCTTGCAATTTGATGAATTAATGATTGATAACTATAATATAGGATAATTAAGTAACATAGGAAAATTACATTTTTAAAACTAGATTGATATTAATCCTTCAAACTAAAATATAGTAGAGTAAACATCGTCAAAGCAATATAAAACACATTTTTACATAATTGCCTTACATAAAGCCTAACCACCACTATAAGACTTCAGTTATATATACTTTTACAATACTTAACAAACAAGATTAAGAAACAAGCTACAGGGCTTCTTTAATGAGGATGTTGACCAACCTTACTCTAAAATTTCTATACACACTCTCTTAGCTCAATTCACCCACTATCAAGCCCTATTATTTGAAAAATTTATAAAACAAAGTAAAATGAGTACAAAAATGCTTAGTGAATATATATCCCAAGCAGAAAATAATTTGATTAAACCAAACACATTAAACATCTCAAATCTACATACTAAAGTAATTAAAATCAAATTATAATCCACTTAAAATATCAAGGCCTTTATTGCTTCAAACTTATAAACTCAGCTGAATAAAACACATGTCTTTCAATCACCTATATAATCTTTACATGTATTAATCATCTCTAGGCACACTTAAAGGCTAACCCTTTGACTACATTAGCACAAAATGACCCTTCTACCTTCACCGTCCTGCAATCAAGTGCCCTGTTGTTTATTGAGCAATAACAACCATCAAAAATCTCAAATGTACATATATCACCTCAGCACATTTACACATCTCATATACAGTGGTAATGAATAAAACCAAATACCAATTCCATCAAATAATCAACCAAAATAATACTAACACATTTATAATTCCATAAGAAATTTAAATAAAACCTTCTCTCATCATAATCAAATGGAGTGAAATCAAGCTAGTTGCAACTCATTTAAATCATTGAGTATCTAAAATGACCACAAATCAGGTTGTAAAACAAAAGCATAAAAAGGCAATGCATTTAGCATGTGAACTTAAAAATATTGTTATTTTAAAGCTTAAATAGTTCACATAATTCAAGTAGTGATAAAGCTCAATCAAAGTAATTCTTACACTTCATTTCAGAATCATAAAACGTCATTCAAAGCCTTATTTTATCACTGAAATAAAGGGGTTTAATGGGCTTGAACATCTACTCACAAAATAGCTTTCAAAACCAACACAACCAATTCACCATTTTGCTTAATTAGTACCAGCACCTTCCTTTCCTTTCCAGCCCCTAAAACATGAAATTTCATTTAATAATCATCAATATAACATTCTCACATATTGTCCTAACCATGTAGCCCCCATATGATATGCAAAATATCTAAACTAACTCAATTCCTCAAATTTGTCCTATTAATTTTAAAAGGGCTGTTTCAAGCCAAACTTACAAAAATTTCCCAAAATTATAGAGAAGTAATTTGAAGCCTAAATTTAAATCAGTCTTATATTTATATGTATACTACATACCCAAATTTTGCTTCATTTGGACAACCATAGAAAGAGTTATAGATACCTAAACACAACCAGGTCATTATACACGAACATAGTGAGCATCAAAATGTTTCTTATTATTAGTCTAACTTAATGACTGATTCAGCTCAATATCAAAGAAACAAAGTTTTAGAGGACTATTTAAAGTTTCCAAATCATCAAAGAAAACTTAATTTGGAGCTCTCTATTTTAATTTTTGATCAAAATACTGAGACTATCAAACCAGACATATAAAACCCGAAATCTGCAGCATGCAATACCTAACTTAAATCAACTAAAACACCAAAATTGCTTACCAATTCAATTACTTGAGCACTTGTGGATGATGAATGATGGTCTGAAATGGTCTGGAACCTTCAAAATCATCTTGAAAATGTCAGCTCTACTTGAAGAATTTAGGAACTCTTCTTAACCTCTCTTATTCATTTTCTTTCTTTTCTAAGACAATTACATTCTTCTTTCCTTTTTCTTAAACTTACGCAGCTGCCTACTAAAGCCACAGAGACAAAATGATTACAGGTGTAAATTGAATATATGATATTGCTAATTATCCATTTTGACCCTTAATGAAAAGCTAATATTGCCATTAACTCTCAAACGTCCAATTGTTCAATTAAGGACACTTATTTGTTTTATTTGAGTCTGAATCATTCTAAACATTTTTAATTATTATTCTTCACTCCATTTTTATTTCTAATCTCTTTTATTCTTATAATTTCATTGATTTTGATTGTAATCAAAATTCAAAAATTCTCATTCTATGATCGTGTACAGGTCACGGCTTAACCTGATGCACTTGTTTAACTATATATACTAGTTTAGACTTAAATTCAATCAATAAATATATAAATGCAATGCAATATGAATGCAAATGTACCTATAGTTAGAGTACGGATATGACAAAAATATACATTTTTAATTTCTATTACATTTAAAATATTACTTTTTCTTTTCATAAAAAAATTTATATCTTTTATTTTAATTAAAATGTCATTTTTCAACTATTCTTTTATATATATATATATACACACACATATTAAATGTTGATGTCCAAAATTTTTAAGTTTAAAATTTAATAATTGTTTCTCTTCATAATTCAACACTCAACCGTAAAGAATTATATGTTGAGTTATTAAAAATCATAATATTTTTTATAAAAGATAAAAATATCTTATTCTAGAATATACATTTTTAATTTCTGTTACATTTAAAATATTACTTTTTCTTTTCATACAAAAAATTATATTTTTTATTTTACTTAAAACATTATTTTTTCAACTATTCTTTGTTTTTATTTTATTTCAATTATTATTATTTCTGTACAAATTAAAAATATATAAGTAGTTTTAATAAAAATAATAAAATAAAATTATGGTAATAATTTTTAAAATTTTTATTTTTATATTTAATTAAAATATAACTTTAATTTATTAAAATTATTTAATTATTTATCTTAAAATATATATTATTTAAAATTTACGCAAAACCAAGATTACAAACCAAGATTACAGATAGATTAACCATAATTTTATAATTTTAAAATAAAAAAAGTATAATGAACCGATAAGTCTCATAAATTTTTAAAAATTACAATCAAATCTTAATTTTTTTTTGATTGAGTCCTAAAAAGTTTTAAAGAATTTTGTGTTAGTCCGTTTCCGTTAAATCAAATGGAAAGTGCATACATAGCAATTAGACGTCACTTGTTTATAGCCAGCTCACACCATATTTCCATTTAATCCACCAGATCAACTGCAAGGTGCCAGTAGAGCTTGGTCGAGAACAAGAGTCACATCTGCAAAAGCAAAAGACAATGGAGGCAATGAAGAAATTCATATTCATATCAAATAAGAAAATCTGTGACCCCATTCAAGTCCATATAAAAAAGGTGGCATGCTCATTACCTCTTCAACGGAAATAGAAACTCTCTGATTCTGGCAAAGTCATAGATAATGAGTCGCTCAAAACTCTAACCAGAGAAACTTAACATGACAATTACACTGCAAAGTCATTTCCACCCACATAAGGAACTTGCCATCCTTGTTACCTCCAAACTATACTATTGATCAGCATTGTTAAGCTAATGGACATTTTACTAAAGTCAGGAGAATTGTTTCTTCTTCCCCCTTTGCATCATGGGCACCTGGAATCAATTAGAACCCGCTTTGAACACATCTGATTTGTGGGAAGACATATATACATAAACATCCATTGATAGGCACAGAGAATTGCTATTTATACGGCCAACCATTAATGCAAGTTGCGCCTTTTTCAATGCCCTTGCTCTGCAAATTGGAATTTAACAAAAGGGCTACATGAATGACACACTCAAATATACAGTTATCGAATTATGTCAATTTAAATGTACATAAACAAAAGGAAACAGCATAGACAACACATAATCTCAATCTCTCCTCAAAGCTAATCCCTTCCCTCTTCCTCCATATCCTTAACAAAATCCAAACTCACCCTCAAATCTCACCTTTAGCTCATGCATGTAATGCACTTCTTGATGTTTTGCAAAGAGAAAATAAGATAAGTTTAGCTTGGTTTGAGTTGGAATTTTGCCAAATAGATCAGCAAAGAAAACTTAAGGAGGAACCTGCGAATTTGGAGAAAAGCTTGTAACTAGAGTTTACTTGGACAGATCCGATTAGAGTTTGCAAGAAGGGAGCATTTACGATTCAGAGTTGGTGTTGAGAAAGGAGCCGTACGGTGGCTGTGTGAGCACGTTGAAGGTGGTGGTGCGGTGATTAATGGCGGTGGAGGAAAATGGGTTGGTGATTGAGGATAGATAGATTGACGTTTTGATAGATAGATTGACGTTTTTAATTGAATTGGGATTTCTCTTTTTTTCGTTTTATGTTGTTAGGTTTATTATTATTATTTTATTTCCTTTAAATGGGATATAATCGACGCATCAGTCTAATCTATTTGAAATAACGAAAAAGGATTAACAAACAACTCTTTAAAGACAGGGGACTCAATTAAAAAAAATTAGAGAAATATTTATTTTTACCTCTAATATTTACAGCGAAGAGCAGATATGCCCTCAAAAGAATTGTTGGCTCAAATAAATTAAAAAATTTGAAAAGTAAATTATTTTAGCCCTTCATTCTAACATAATGCCGTTATGTTTTGGTGATGTGGATCTAGTGGGACCCAAAATTGGTAAATAACTCTTTTTTTTTCCTATTTTTATGAAAAGTTATATATGTCAAAGTTTAAAAGAACTCATTTTCTTTTATATTTTTCAATCATGCCTTCTTCTACTTTGAGTGAGAGAGAACGGGAGAGAGATAGAGAGATCCAAGCTACTACATCAAGAGTATTTTGACCTTTTATGCCAAGTAATTTTGCTGGATCTGGTTATTAACTAAGAAATTTCTTGATTTTCTAATGAATAGAAACAAGAAGTGGCAATTGCTAGTTATAATGAAAGCACTAAGAGTTCTACTTCTGGATTTGAGCAATCACGGCTCTGGAATGCAAATCTAAATGACGCTAACAGTGAACAGAATGACAGTTGTGATCGCCATCGGCTAGTGCAATTAGAATGCAAA
>CATIWM010058076.1:0-30574 GCA_949671775.1 Mallotus repandus
TTTCCATTGGCTTTACAAATTTGATTTTACGAATGTTGTGATTATTGTGATTGTGTGTTTGCTGTTCGTGATGGTTCATCGATTCCTCATCTGTTGAATTGGCATGATTCTATTTTTAATTTATCTTCTTCTCAAGTAACAGCTTTTTTTCTCATTTTTTCAAGTTTTGTTATTTCTTGTTGCTGTTTATTTCTTTTTGTTGCTTTTTTTATTTATTGTTTTTATAGTTGAAACTGAAAAATATTGTTCCTAATCATGCTGAAGAGAAGTCATTGGATCTGAATGGTTTTTCTAAGAAACCAAAAGTTGAGAAAGTCAATTTATATCCTGTTTATGATGAAAAATTGGATAGTGGAGATGATTTCTAATCACCTACTTCTCGAAAGTATAAAAAGGTGAAATCTGGTGGTCATAAAGAGCGTTCATGCGTTCATTATGTTGTTGGTGATAGGGAAAGAAAATTGATGATTTAGATAAGAGGCTTAATGATGAAATTTCTTCTTTAAGAATTTTTGTTGAGGAGAGATTTTCTATTTTAGAAGGGAAGCTAGACATAATTTTTCAACAGAAATTTTCTTCTCTTTCTTCTAATGTTGATAAGAGGGATGCAGTTAGTTCTGATAGTAAAAATTATAATGATGGTGTGAGTGAGAGAAATGATATTTTTGATTTTTTTATGTTGATGAAGCAAATAGGAGAATAGAAGAGTAACAGAAGAGAAATGAAGAAGTAGAGAAGAAAAATGAAGAAGAAGAGAAGAAAATTGAAGAAGAGAAGGAAAATAAAGAAGAAAATAAACAAGAGGACAATAAAAAAGAAGAAGAGCTGAAGAAAAATGTTGAAAAGCAAGACCTTAAGAAAAATGTTAAAGAGGAGAAGAAGAAAGATGTTTCAAATGTTGTTGGTATTGTTGAGGAATCTAATTCTACTTCTTCTGATACTGATCAAGATTTTTTGCAGAAGATAGATGAAATTGTGAAGAGTTTCAAACAGAGAAGGGTAAGTTTTGTAGTTGTTTCTTTTTGTTTCTTATTTTTCTTTTTTGTTTCTTTTTGTTGCTTTTTGTTTCTTTATATATATATATATATTTTTTTTTTCTTAACGTTGCTTTTTGTATTTTTATGTTGTTTAATTATGTTATTTTTGTAGGAAGCTACACCTGAATATGTTTATTCATCTGCTAATCCAGTGAGAGCTATAGTTCTATATGTTGAACCTATATATGTTTGACCTATATCAGTGGTTGTTTCTCCTGAAAGTCTAAAAGTTTCAAAGAGGGTTGTTAAGCCGAGTGTACAAGTGAAGTCTCCATTTGTTAAGGAGTTTGATTTAGGAGCGAGCTCAAAGGATTTTTCCAAGTCTTATTATGCTCCTTGGCCTTTTGATGATTACGTTGATAGTCATCCTGATTATGAAGAGCTTTTTAGTTTTAACAAATGGATTGATAAAGGACTTTACAATGCAAAAATTAATTATTTTATTTTTTTTATATATATGATTTTCATACATCATTTATTTTTAATATTATTTTTTATTCTTGTTAGGTCACAGTTCAAGTATTATGAGAGATACGAGGTGTTAAATCTTGGATTTAACTTTAATGTTGCAATAATTTCTTCAAAAACATGGTTTCATACCATGTTTATCTTAGGGAGCTTATTACGTGCATTGTACATTTGTTATTTAATTATTTATTGCCTTTTATTTTATTTTATTTTATTTTTTTTGTTCTTATTGTTGTTTTTTTGCAGCACCTTGATGTAATTTTTTATTATTTTAGAAAGTGGGGGAAATCTTCTAGAAGCTACAATGTATCTTTTACAACAACTGATACATTATTTGATGGAAGTTTGTAGAAATTTTATGCTCGTTTGTTGAATAATGACTTTACATTTTCTTTTGAACATACTGTTGTTGAGTATATAATAGGAGATGTTATGCAGAAATCAATGTCATGGGTTGATGTTGAAAACGTTTTGTTTCCTATTCATATCGATTCTCAGCAGCATTGGGTTCTTGCAAGATTTAGCGTGAAGGATTGGTGTATTTATGTGTATAATTCTTTGAATAGTGCTCGTGATAATGTTTATGCTGCTAAAGTCATTAAGTCTTATAGAGTGATGCTGCCAATTTTTTTAAAGAGATGGAGGATTTTTCCTGAACACACTGTCGTTGATAAAAGGCATTTGCGTGTTGAACTTGTTTCTGATTTGCTTGTTCAGACCACTATGTAAGGATTTCATATTTCTTTTTTGTTTCTTTGTTTCTTTATTAATTTCATATTTTTAATGTTTTTTTAGTGACTGTGGTGCTTTTATTTGTGTGTATGCTGAATATTTTATTCATGTCACTTTTTGCTTTTTGTTTCTATTTTATTGTTTTATTATTGCTATAAAATGAAATGCAACATTAAATGAAAAATAAATATCAACTGCAACAATTTCAAAAATAAATATCAAATGAAAAATAATTGTAGGATGAGAAACAACTGCAACAACAACAATATTAAGCAAAGAAGTAATAGTATGACCTGTAGTTTTAGGCTTTTGATGTAGTTGTCATTAATCATATCTTGTGGTCTTTTTACAAGCTTATTGAATGTTGATCTTGCAAGATTCCTATTTGTATAGGTCCATTCTTGCACTAAAACATGTAGGTACTATAGCAATGTTGTTATTGGTAGGTCTTTAGCTTTCTTGATCACCACATTCAATGATTTAGCTATATTTGAAGTCATTGTTGAGTATATATTGTTGATTGAGAAAGGTCTAGCCCATTTATGATATTCGATGTTTTTCAGGTATAGGGTTATCCTTTGATCAATATTTTTCAAGTTGTTCATGTGGTACTCAAACTCTTCAACGTTGTATGCAATTGCTGCTTGAAAAATAAAATCCTTGATGCTTTTTGAAGTTGTTTTCTAGGTTGTTTAAAAGATGGTATATACAAATACCATGGGGCTGCTTCAGGGTATATTTCTTGTACTACTTTTTCTATGCTGTCGTGTCTGTCAGAAATTATAAAAATTCCTTCTCTACACCCAAAAGCTTGTCTGATTTTTTTGAAGAACAATTCCCAAGATTCATCATTTTCAAAGTCAACAATAAAGAAAGCAAGAGGAAAGATTTTACCACCAACATCTTATGTTGCTGGTGAAAGTAGCATGTCGCCATATATTTCCGCCAGAAATATGCCATCGACTACTACAATAGGTCTGTAATATTTCCACCCTTTTATTGATGCATCAAGTGCCATGAACACATAGAGGAATGAATGGTCTTCTTTTGTATTGAGGTCAACAATTGATCTTGGATTTGTTGTCTTTAACATGTATAGAAAACTTGGTAAAAGTGCAAAGGATTCATTCGATTTACCTCTTAGCATTTGAAGTGCCTTTTCTCTTGATCTCCATGCTTTTAGGTAGTTTATATTGATTTCATACTCTTTTTTCATGTCTCTCATTATATTTGCTGGAGAGTATATGGTTTTGACACTCTGGTAATTTGATTTTATGTAATCAGCTACCAAAGTTGTTATTGCTTGTCTTTGGTCTGCTAATTTGATGCCCATGCTACATATGTGGATATTGTTGAACTTTTTAACAATAAATCTATATGTTTTTTTTTTCATTTTTTGAAGCTCTTATCACCCAACTGTATTTTTTATCCAAGCATGTTGCAACAAAGTTGAGATTGTTTATCTTAACAATTATGTATTGGAAGTGGTTCTTGACAGCACTAAGTCTTAATGCTTTAATGAATTTTTCTTTGCTGTTGGATATTACACCTTCTTCAAGTTCTGTTACTACTTTGTTGCAGATTGTTGATGATTCTTCACTCCCATCTTCTAGTAGAAGTATGTCTGTCATCATTTTTGCATAATCTAGAAAATCTGAATTTTGGTTATTTGCTTATGTATTTGTTGAGCTGTGTTCAGAAAGTAATACCAGATCTGTTTGAGTTGTTGATTGTTGTTGTTGAAGCTTGTTTCTAAAAATTCCTTCTTATCAATAGTGATGCATAGAGGGAATTTGGTGAAATCATGCTCTTTCTTCTTTAGCTGCAAATAGAAGAAGAGAGCTGCATTGTCTTCTATTTTTAAAGGTGGATAATTTTCTCTAACTTTGTACTGTATGACCATTTGATGAAAATTTGTTTCAATTCGAAGCTACTCTGATAATATTTTCAGCATTTCATCAAAGTTGTTTGGTTGTATGGTAATTCCTGTCACATCAAAATCAACGTAATCCATTACTTTATTCCAGTTGCCATTGTGATGAATGAAAATAGGTATGACTTCTATTGTACCTGTAATAAAAAAATCAAAGAAACCGGTTAGTCATTTTCAATTTAAAACATTGTTGCTTCTTATTGCTTTTTTCTCATGTTTTCAGTTTTTTGTTGCTTCTCGTTTTTTTTTTGTTGCTTTTTTCTCTCATGTTTAAGCTTTTGCTGTTTCTTGTTGCTTTTTGTTTCTTTTTTTTTTCTAAGAAACTAACGTGGAATATTATTTCTCGCATGCTTAAGCTTTTTTGTTGTTTATTGATTTTTTTGTTTATAAGAAACTGACATGGAGTATTATTCTTATTGTTTATAACTATGGAAACATCGTTTATATTGTTTAAATAAATTTTGAATGTTTTTTACAATCATGATTTAGTATTTCTTTTTGAAAAAAAAAAATTTTTGAAAAAAAGAAGAAACACCAAAAAAAATAATCATATCTGGTATGTTTATGAGTTATGTGCCTTGGTTTTTGAATGATTGTTGCTTTTGATCTTCAATGTTGTTTGAATGTTGATCTCTTTGATTTGTTTAACAAATTTGTTGCAGACTTGCTTTTTATCTTCAATGTTGTTTTGATTATTGTTTGAATGTTGATCTCTTCAATTTGTTTAACAAATTTGTTGCAAATTTGCTTTTGATCTTTAATGTTGTTTTCGATTGTTGTTTGAATGTTGATCTCTGCGATTTGTTTAACAAATTTGTTGCAGATATAACTTTTGTAGATCGAGAAATTGGAGTTGAAGATGATCGCGAAAACGAGAAGAAAAAAGCAACGAAAAACAAAATGGAGAAATCAGATTCAAGTATGAACTGATCGCGATTTTGATGGATTGAAGAGAAAAGTGAAATTGATTGGAGAAGAAGCTTGAGTTGATCGATTGGTGAGGAAGATACGTTGAGCTGATTGTGATTTTTTTTAGGAATTAGTGGTTGTTTAGGAAACGGTTTTTTCTTGTTTTGGAATATTTGTCTTTTAGCTCACAAAGGTAAGCTTATATATGGTCTATTTTTGAAAAAACAAACTTCCTTAAAGCTATTTTTAGAAAATATTTGACCAAGTGACTTTTAATATTATTTTTGGTTTTTTGACTTTTATGAAAAAATCTCAATTAAAATTTGAACAAGTTGAAAACGTTTGATTTTTTTAGACAATTAAGTCTGTATTATTTGTAAAAAAAATTATGATTGAGTTTAAATTGAATCAAATTGCATAGAAAATCAATACTGTACAATTTTTTCAAAAAATAAAACATTATAACTAAATCATTAAAAATTATTTAGCATCTTCAATTAGTTTGAATTCATATCTTATTAATTTTTTGTATACTACTTTTCAATTTTTTTAGAAATTTGTATTTGATAAAGAAAATTAATTGTATTTGAAAATATTTTTCTTATATTATTTGTTAGATTTTTTAAAATTATTTTCATATTGTTTATCGGAATCTTTGAAGATAATAATAAAGTCAATATCTCCATTATTCACATAAAATTGTGTAGAATTATTTACTACATTATCAATTTCAATAATATCATTTTGATCATTATATATCGTTATTTTCCTAATTCAAGTCATCTTTTATATTCATGACATCAACAATTTTTGAAATAATATCTTATTCGACTTCATTTACATTAAAAAATAGTATCAAACACACATTAGATACATGGTATTTAAGTCACTATTAAAAATATGTATATTTGTTCAACAATAAAAAAAATTAAATTAGTAGTAAAATTTGCTATTTTCTCAATTGAAAATTTTATTATATAATAATTTTATTTTTATTATATTTATTATATATTGATTTGTGGTTTAACTTAAATAATTTTTTAAAATATATAAAATTATATTTAATTTGATATTAATTTTACAATTTATAGTTTACAATGTATGATAAACCATAAATGTTTAATTTAAATTTTAAATCATAACTGTAATTTTTTAAAAATTTATAATAGTTTAATTTAATATAATAGATTTTTTTTTTTAAAATTAATTTTTTAAAGGTAGCAATACCTTTAAGGTATTATAAAAAAATCCTTGCAAAATTAAAATGATAATAAAATAATATTATTTTAATCTAATATGCATATGATGATCAGACCACCATATTTGCTAGCAATGTAGCGCTGAGAAAAGTCAGTTGTTTTCCTCCACAGCTTCAACTTCCATTATCTATGTCAACAAAAGAACCTGAGCTATCAGTTATCGCAACAAAGGTATGCCACACCTTAAACCCTAACACTCTCTATCTTTTGCTCTTAGCAATTGCAAGAAACCTGGCTCAGAGCCACTGATAACTCATGGCTTCACTTAGATTATCCATTTCTTTAGATACATTTGATTCAAACAACTTTAATTTCTCCAAGAACCCACTTCCATTATTCCCTCATACTTCACATTTTTCCATTTTTAGCTGCATTCCTTCGGCTAGAGTATGTGCAGTCACTACTTTCAGTACATTTATCCCTGTTAAAGTCTCTAGAATAGGAACTGAATTGTTTGAGGATGATGTTGTTTTATCCACAACTGATGATTTGGTTCATGAGAGCATAAGTGAGGGTTTGATTGTGCAAAACCCGAATTTGAAACCTGGAACCAGCAAGAAGTATACAGGTGGTGTAAAGGAAGGGACAAATAGAAAAGTGGGTTTGAAGTTTAGTTACAAAAGGAGCGGCTGTGAACAGGAAAGAGAGGATTTTTTTGTGTATGATAGTGAATTAGATGTTAATTATTCTGTTATTCATTCCAAGTTAAGCTTAGATTGTTGTAATTTTATTTTGAAGCGGCTTGAAAAGTGTAGCAGTGATGGTAAAACTTTGAGGTTCTTTGAATGGATGAGGAGCAATGGAAAGCTAGAAAACAATATCAATGCTTATAATTTGGTTCTTCGAGCGTTAGGTAGGAGAGAAGATTGGGAGGCTGCTGAGAGGATGATTAGGGAAGTGAGCGATAGTTTTGGCAGTGAGCTTGATTTTCGGGTTTTTAACACTCTCATTTATGCTTGTGCTAAACAGGGGCATATGGAGTTAGGTGGGAAATGGTTCCGAATGATGTTGGAACTTGGTGTTGAGCCCAACATTGCCACTTTTGGCATGCTCATGGGGCTTTACCAAAAGGGCTGGAATGTTGAAGAGGCGGAGTTTGTGTTTTCGAAAATGAGGAGTTTTGGTATTATCTGCCAATCTGCATACTCTGCAATGATTACTATTTATACCCGTTTGAGTTTGCATGACAAAGCTGAAGAGGTTATTGGCTTAATGAGAGAAGATAAATTGGTGATGAATATGGAGAATTGGTTGGTGTTGCTTAATGCATATAGTCAGCAAGGCCGGTTAGAAGAAGCTGAACGGGTGTTGGTTGCAATGCAAGGGGCCGGAATTTCCCCCAATATTGTTGCATATAATACCCTGATAACTGGGTATGGAAAGTTATCAAACATGGCTGCTGCTCAACGACTTTTTCTGGACATCCAGAATGTTGGACTAGAGCCTGATGAAACGACTTATCGTTCCATGATTGAAGGTTGGGGTCGAAGCGGCAATTATAAGGAAGCAGAATGGCACTATAGAGAGCTCAAGCGGTCGGGATTTCAGCCCAACTCATCCAACTTGTATACGCTAATAAACTTACAAGCAAAACATGGTGATGAAGAGGGTGCTATCAGAACACTCGATGATATGCTGAAGATAGGATGTCAGTACTCCTCGATTCTTGGCACTCTGCTGAAAGCATATGAGAGGGCTGGAAGAATTAATAAGGTCCCCCACCTTTTGAAAGGCTCTTTCTATCAACATGTTCTTATAAACCAGACTTCTTGTTCCATTCTAGTCATGGCTTATGTGAAGCACTTCTTAGTTGATGATGCTTTAAAAGTGTTGGCAGAGAAAGAGTGGAAGGATCCAATTTTTGAGGACAACTTGTATCACTTATTAATTTGCTGTTGCAAGGAGTTGGGTCAGCTTGAGGATGCTGTTAGGATATTTATTCAAATGCCCAAGTGTGAAGATAAGCCCAACTTGCACATCTCATGTACTATGATTGACATTTACAGTTTCCTTGGTCATTTTACCGAGGGAGAGAAACTTTATCTCAAACTAAAAGCTTCTGGAATTGACTTAGATATGATTGGCTTTAGCATTGTTGTGAGAATGTATGTTAAAGCTGGATCCCTGAAAGATGCTTGCTCTGTTCTAGCAGCAGTGGAGAAGCAAAAGGACATAATTCCAGACATTTATCTCTTCCGGGACATGCTCCGTATATATCAACAATGTGGGCTGATGAGCAAGTTAAAAGATCTGTATTATAAAATGTTGAAAAGTGAAGTTGTTTGGGATCAAGAATTGTATAATTGTATCATAAACTGTTGTGCTCGTGCTCTGCCTATTGATGAACTTTCCAGACTTTTTAAAGAGATGCTTCAGCGAGGTTTTTCTCCTAATACTACCACCTTCAATGTCATGCTTGATGTTTATGGAAGAGCTAGGCTATTCAACAAGGTTAGAGAATTGTTCTGGATGGCCAGAAAACGAGGCTTGGTTGATGTGATTTCTTATAACACAGTCATAGCTGCTTATGGACACAATAAAAAATTCACGAAAATGGCTTCAACAGTACGGAAAATGCAATTTGATGGTTTTTCAGTGTCCCTTGAAGCCTACAATTGCATGTTGGATGCCTACGGAAAAGGAGGTCAAATGGAAAGTTTTAAAAAAGTCTTGCACAGAATGAAGCAATCAAGTTGTACTTCTGATAACTACACATACAACATTATGATCAATATCTATGGAGAGCAAGGACGGATTGATGAAGTTGAAGGTGTGCTGACAGAATTGAGAGACTGCGGATTAGGACCTGACTTGTGTAGCTATAACACGTTAATAAAGGCATATGGAATTGCTGGGATGGTAGAAGATGCTATTGATTTGGTCAAGGAAATGAGAGAACATGGTATAGAACCTGACAAGATAACCTACACCAATTTGATTACGGCTTTGCAAAAGAATGATAAATACTTAGAGGCTGTTAAATGGTCATTGTGGATGAAGCAATTGGGACTATAGAGCACATAGAACCGGTGTACATATATTATTCTTTTTTTTTTTTTGGTGTTTTCTTCAAATGCATCTCCATAAACAGAAGAAGCCTACCTATAGATGCTTTATGTACCTCAACATTTTGCTACCCTAGTTGCGATCATATATTTATGCATCCTATACAACTCTCTCTCTCTCTCTTCTGCCTCAAAGGATTTCTGCTGTAAATCTTCTTGGACCTGAATGGAGAAATGCATTCTATTGACTCAGAGTATACTATAGATGTTGCTTTCACTCAAAGATCTTGAAATTTCACAAATCATTTAAGTGCTAAAAACTTTAAAAGCATGTTGTTTTCTGCTTGTAGTTCTGCAAAGTCCTTGCACTGGATTCTTTCAGACAGAAAATTGGATATCACCTTTTGACAAAGTTGCTAGTCCTCATTGTACTGCATGTTGAAATATTTGAAGAAATATTTTTCTCATAAAACTTATTGGAGACGAAGAATTATTGGCACTTTTCCTAACATTGTTATTTCTGCAAATTACATGACTGGCATCAAATCTCTTTATCAATCATCTTTATATATCCTTTTTTGTGCGGTCCCTGAAAAGAGATCAACTTCTCTTGTTATGTTCTAATTCAGGTCAAATTTTAGCTGAAACTTTGATATTCTGAAACAGATTATAGAGATTCTGGACCAATTCTATGCTAATGGACATGAAGAAAAAAAAAATGTGAACCCTAGCCTGCGCTTTTTCTTATTCATAAGAGAGATGCATAGAAGTGAAGTGGCGCATATTTCTAATCAGTTGAAGTAAATTTGTCACATACAGCACAAATAAGTAGCTGCACAAACACCAGGCGTTGTGCCATCTGTTCTTAGTGAAGTATCAAAGTTATTAGTCACAACAGGGTTTTGCAGTTTGCACTTAAAATAGTTAATTCAATTATACTATCACAGATCAAATTAGTCGAATTCATGCACATATAAATTTTAAAATTTTGTAGCTTTTTGCTTTAAAGGGAAAAATGTGCTCGTATGTTCACATAACAGAGACCTTGCTTATGTTTATGGTCTTATTTAAATTGTAGTCACTGATCTTGTAACTGAATTGTTAATGTACTTTTTTCTTACCAAATCTACTGCAACGTCTCATTTTTTTGGAATGTGCCTCTCAGCATATGTTATACATCTCAATCAGAAATCCTTGATATCCATATTTCCAAAGCCTGAAACCACTGGAATCTCTCATTACATGGTTTTCATGCAAGAATCTGTTGAAAGAACTGTTACATGACAAGCAACAAACCATACCAAAAATAATGCTCCCACAAGCTTCAAGAAGTAAGAACAACAGATGACTATTCCCCCCCAAAAAAAAGGGGGAACAAGGGGTGACAAACTAACGAGTGTAAAGCAATTTTGTCAAATGAATTTTGTTCTATTGCATTAGTAGCAAAATTGTTGCTGAATTTGCTATTTTCCACATAAATATTACATTTAGCATCTTCCTAGTAAATAATGGATTGTGTCTTTCTATGCTGATCAAATATATACAGGACACATGATACAAAACTTAAAAAGATAACATTAGCTGATGGCGATGAGATTTTATAAAGGATAAAAGTAAACTAGAGACTGCTGCAAGTACTCTGCATGTGTTATATACACCATCTCCATCAAAGCTCATTTACTTTAGCTATGTTCCAGCTGGTTAGTACCCAGAAATCACCCTAGTGCATTGGAAATCTTCGACATTCTTATGCTAAACCGGAGGGGAGTTTCCTTTACTGTATACTTAAAGAGTTGATACTTGGCAGTTTGACCACCGAGCTAGAATCAGTCCTCACTGTATTGATCCAATTGTCTTGTGCAAACCTTCAAGATTTGCAGGCTTAACCAAGACAGCAAGGCATCTGTTCACAACCTTCTGGGTCTTGGGAGAAGAACCTTAGGCTTCTGTTTCACACTATTCATTTCAGCCCAACTCTGGATCAGTACCCTGCCTATGGATCTCCTTGTGTCTCCGAAGCAAAAAATAGAAATTCTGATGCTTCCGATTAAGGTATAGCAGGTTGCTGCTTGTTGGAGAATCAGTTGAAAAAGTATGGGGATTTGAGAACTTCTTGCAAGTCAAAATTGCCTCTCTCTGGGAGAGGTGGAAAGTTCAATGCTGGATATGATGTCTGGAAGTCCTCAAGCAACTGGAGTCATTCAAGGTTTTTGTAAGGTCAAAAAATAAAATAAGTAGAAGAACAGTATAAGTACTTCTATAAATTGAGGTGACTTGTATTTGAAGGGAGGAAAGGAAAAAAAAAAAAAAAAGAAAGAAGTGAAAGAAAGAATAAAATTAGCTAAATCCATGCAGATGCCACTTGTGCAGGGAGGATTTAAACTGCCTCAGAGATACATTCTTGGAAATTACATGGTTAAGCACATTTTTAGGTTCTCTCACTATTTACTTTTAGCAAGGGGCAAGGAAGTTCATAGGAAGGCAAGCATAGTTATGCTTGGATTCCTTTAAGGACAACAATAAATGTTGTCTCTTCAAGCCAATAAATAAATAAAGAGGGAAAGGTCAAAACATACTCACATTTTCAAGTATCGGCATGCTGTAGAGCTCCACAAATTTTTCTCGAAGAATTCGATTCATCAAATCCACATCACAGGCATGTGTCCAGAAGGAGTCATGCACGCCTAAAGAAGAGACTCATTTGACGTCAGAGTTACAGAAAGTAAATTAATGGTCGGACTGTGCTACTCATGAAATATCTTGCAACAAAGCAAAATGCAGCATACCAAATAAATGACTAAAACAATGTCCCATTGTAACAGAGATCTAGTTTCTCAAGTGTCAAAAAGCTACGGAGAACAATTATATATTATTGTGCAAGTCAAACTTTTGCAGAAACAATGGCTTGTATAGGATACCATCAAGAAATGAAAAAAATAAATACCAGTGACTAAAACATGCATCAGGTTCAAATAAATAAATGTGCGGGGATAACAGGCTAATTAGCAAGAGAACTGAAGATGTTAGACCTTATCATAGTTCAGTGTACCAAGCACTCTCATGAAACTCTACATTACCAAAGCTAACATAGCAAGTTCAAGGACCAAACTCTAAGGGGGAAACAAGCTAATCAGCAGAGATATAAATAAAAAAAAAATCATCATCATTGCTTATAGATCTAAATTATTAGAAAACAATGCAATTTTTTCAATGAAACCAACCCCAATAAACAGTCAGGAAAAGATAAACATGGCATTAACCCAACATCAAAACCTTCATAAATTTCTCAAGAAATCAATGGGATAAATTTATCATATACGTCTAATGCACCATATATTATAAGGTTTAATGACTCAGTGAAGCTTTGGTATTTGATAACTTTAAAGGGAGAAAATACTTGCACCTTCTTCAGCTCATTTGCTATCAGACAAAAAAAAAGGTTGATTCATGCAACAATAAAGCAAATGATATAAAAGAAGGTTAAAAAACCATGTCTATAGATATAGTCCCAGTCTATTTGATTGATTTGGTAATCACTGCAGACCAATAAGACAAACCTGCAAATCGCAAATCAGCATCCCGGCATGCCACAGCAGTCATCATCATATGCGAACCGTCAAGTGAGTGAACAAAATTTGGAGGAAATGCAGTTCTCTGTTTTCTAACCTCTACCTGGCACATGGAATTTTTTTTTTTTTTTTTTTTGTAAATGCATGAAATAACATGGAAGAAAGAGAGCAGAAAGCCAAAAAACAGTACAACTGAGCAACTTACTGAGCTACCCTCCCGTTGCAGGGCCAAGACCTGAAGAGAAGTTCTTATCTGCAAAACTGGGTTTAATTAAGAAGTGCTGCTATATGAAGCAGAATGTGAACTCAGAGAATTGTTACTCCATATTAAAATGTAATTGTGGCACCAGTAACCAGTTCCTTCACCGGACAATACAATAGCATATATCCTCTAAAAAAGGAGTACTCTCGTGAAGTAATAGTGACTACCTATTTTCATTACACCTCGAACAGAATGCACAAAAAGCACAACAGTACAAGGAAAATTTTTAAGTTGGTTTCACTATTCAGGTCATGCAGATGGAAAACTAACATGATAGCAGCGTAACTTTAACTCTTTCAATGGTGACTAACTCTCTAGCCACATGGCATGACTTCAGAGCCAACCCAAATTCATCGGATTTATTACTATGAAGCCTTTCCTTGCAAAATAGCATCCTAATGAACTCCCTCTTAAAGAATTTCTACCACAAACAAAAATAATTCCCATATATTGCAAATCCTAACTACCAATTTTACATTTCCACTACTACTGATAATAAAAAAACAACTAAATACAACACCCCATCTATGAGCATCAGATTTTGATCAAACAGAAAAACCACAACTGCATTATTGGCACAAACACCACAAAAGCAAGGAACATGAGATAAATGTATGTTAAAGGTGCAGAATTTTCAAGATCATAGACATATCAGACAAAAGGATGACACTCACAAGGTGCCGTTCACTTTTATAATAAGGTTGCACAACAGGGAGACCTAAAGGAGTTGTCCACCGTACAGGTTGATCTTCTGAAGCAATAACCTGCAACAGTTTCATAACAGAAGAATATAAGCCATCTCAATCAAATGTTTTATTTTGTTAAGTTGATTCATTTGATTTCATTTACAAATGTGAAAAACATACCTTTGCACAATCACCTAACCAACCCATTATGTCACGTGCAGCTTGAAACAACTGTCCCAGAGCAGTCAATGTTACCTAAAGAAAAGTTCATGCAAACTTGAGAACAATCCATCAACAGAAAGATTATCTAAGGCTTAGGGGCAAAGTCCATATCATTTGGTTAATCCAACATATAAACAGCATAGATGCACATGCACCAATGACAGACCATGCATGTTGCCTGAGCAAGTTTGGAAAACTAGGTCCAAAGAAATAACTTTACTGAAATGGCTAATCAAATTGCACCAGGTAGTTGGTACTTCGGTTATTTAAATCACAAACATTTTCCTTCCCCCCACGCCCCCCCCACCCCCCAATAATGTGGGATTCCTTGAGATAATGACTGGCACATAGCACTAATGGCATCAGATCCTTAACGGTGCAATGCAACCCCAACCATTAAAAACCCATGGCAGGGTAAATTACAAATGAAATATACCAAATATATTAACCTTGAGTTGGTAAAATGTCCAGCAATCAAACCAAATTAATTTACAATTTAATCATTAATGGCATTGGAATTACTCTTAAGGTAGCCAATATGCTCTAAAATACCAACCAACTATTCCTTTTCTATTAAGGGTATGGTCTCTTACTTTAGCTGTATAACATGCAGCACTGAATAGCAATCTGTCATCTGTAATTTGGCCCTTCTCCTCTAATCTTCTTTTTATTTGTTCACGTGCCCCAACATAAGTGACACCATAGACTGAAGTCATCACAGTTTGTTTAACCAGTTTCCGGTCTACCTGAAAGCTACTAAATGTCAGATTTGTTCAAAAACATTTATGCATCATTTCTTCTATTATGAAATAAAATAAGCCAAAACCCAGAGAAAAAGAAACGAAACCGACCTGATCAATTAAGAGCTTGGCTAATAAAGCATTTGGATTTGTAGCAGGGTCCTTGTTGCTGTCTCTTTCTATTAATTCATGGACCCTGCAAGCAAAAATACTCAAATCTGATTATGTGCAAAAAGAAATACTTAACGCATAAAATGGAAAAAAAAAAAAAAAAAAAAAATTCTAGCATAGAGATCTGGTAATTCAATATTCAACAATAGATGACTAAACTTCATGTTTATGAAAGATATAATACCTTGCAGCAATTTCTGTATAAACATCAGCAGGCTTCTCTCCAGCAACTAAGTTAACTGCTGCTGCTTCTGGCTGCACAACACATTTACCATAACAGATATCAATCAGCTTATGAAGGGCATTACATAATCCAACTCTAACAGTAAATTAAATCTTGGAGTTATTGTCGTACAAGTTTAACCACACAACCAAATGACACTCTATGGGATAGAAGAGACCTGCACTTAGATTAAGAGTTTTGAATGTCAAATAACGAATCATGATGATTTCACTAACTATATTTTGTCAGAATGATGCCAACTCTGACTGAAAGAACTCAACTAAGCCTTAATCCCAAATCAACTGGGGTCTGCTATATGGATTCTCTTTCTCCATTTCACATGATTCTTAACTAATTCTGTGAAAGATGTAGAGCCAATAAACTGTGATTGAAAGAACATTCAGCAAAAAAGAAATAAAGTGCTGGTGCAAAAGCAGACATACACTGTTTCTTCCCAGTGCTGCGTAGTGCTGTAAGCCATTGCATGATCCATCCTATTTGGCACAGAGATTGAGAGAGAGAGAATTAACTGTGCATTAGTATCACAACCCACAAAAATATGTAGAAGGCTTCAAATATGTGAGGCAAAACCAATTCATAATCCCTAATGCAGTGAGAAAAGTACTTACTTAATGTACCATGGTCATGCACATTTAACTAGAAATTACAAACACTAAATTAGAACAGATAACAACTAAAGAGAAGAATTATGACAAAGGTGCCAATACTGAACTTCATGAGAAGTGTGTGGGGAACTCCGAATCTACAGAATTACAAGGTGAATATATAAATTCAAACTGATGAGCAGATTATCAAAATTTAAAAATATATATACATCTCAGTTTTGACTTTGATACCAAGCATCTCAGATTAAAGAGGGACATAATATGAACGTCACACAGCCATTATTTGATGTTTATTACAAGGTTATCACTCGAATTGGATGGGAATTAAGAACTCACTATCAAAGTGGTAAAGCCTCTGATGCACTTGGGAATGACATTCCAAGAAAGTATCTTGAATTGCCATATACACTATGGAATGCCTAGAGATGAATGCTTCCAGCATATATTCATTCTTTCTTGCAAAATTTCACGAAAACTCCATTTTTCTTTTTTTTTTTTTTTAAAAAAAAAAAACTAATTAGAATAACTTAGCTTCTTGCCTCAGTTAGTAGTGATGCGAAGGATATGTTACAAAAATAGCATGTCAGTAATCGGTATCACATACTAATTTAAACTTATTCCTTGTTAATTCAGGCATACTGAAGCAAACTAGCTGAATAAGCATTTCATGGGCATGCAGATCATCCACAATCTTATGTCCTTGAACACGAGAAGTTGAGATGCAAATCTGATGGATTCTCCCTCCATCAAGTTCTCCCAAATTCAAGATCATCATGGTTATAATAGTTTGATTGAAAAGACAAAGAAAACAATGATGTTTGTTACACAAAGGAAAACAAATGCCTTTTGACTTGTGGTATTGAGTCAGATAAATAACCATAGAATCCCTTTGAAGCTACATTTCCTACATGTCTGTTAACAAGTCACGGACATTGAGAGTGTTGCCCACGCGGTTACACTTGCCAAACACAAACGGGCTACACCCAACTCCAAGTCTTAAACACGAGCCCAGGATCACTGCTCTAGTACCATGTTAACAAGTCCATGGGCATTGAGAGTGTTGGCCCATGCACACACGTGTGGACTTATAAATGGAGCTAAACCCATGTAACACAAAACCAATTAACTTGTGTTAATGTCCAATCTACACCACTTATAAGCCCTTTATTGTTTTTGCACTTTTCCAATGTGGGATTCCAACAATGTCAAAGGATGTCAGCAAGTCCAAATGACGTTTACAACATTCTTTTCCCTAATTTGTATAGAACTAAATCAAGTTCAGTTGAACAAAGTTCAGCTTGACAGAGTGTAGACCATGTATATAGTTTCTATTTAAAAATTCTGCAAAGTTCTTTGTGCTGCTAAAAATGCTACTGACTACTTATTTACCTGATGGATTGGCAGGTGGGAGATGACAGTATGCGGTGATGAGCTCTTTAAGGCTTCTGAAAGATTTATACAAGCAGCTAAACACTGGAAAGGATCCTCTGCTGTTAACCACCAGCGATTTCCATTGACAGGGTTTTCTGCTGAATCAAATATGTCAGCCAAATGATTTTCCACAAATGATAGACGCCCATCATGAGAAAGTTTCTCAATGCCTCCTGAATACAGGTTTGCCAAATGTATCTTCAGCCAACGTAACCCAGACTTTCCTAATGGCCGGCCTTCTGCAAATTCAAGGATTCCTCGACAAAGATCAGAACTCAGATGAGTCAAATGCGGATGCATTGGGTATGCACGTCCACGAAAATCAAGATTGTGCGGGTAATAAAAGCCCTCCTCATCTTTCAGTTTTCGAGCCACCTGTTTCAAAATTAGATTGTTCAGAACAATCAGTCATGATATAAAATGTAACAGGCAAAGCCAAACTAAGTCAATGGCTACATGGTCATTTTGCTTCTGTTATTAATTGTCATTACAGATTGATCAGAAGAAGTAAACCTGTCGAATGTAACACAATACGATGATCTTTCCATGCTAGAAAAAATGCACTATCTGATTTCAACCTGGTAATTCTATTCAATAAATTACTCAAGGCTGCACCTATAATGAGTTTGTTATCAACCTGAAAGAATAATATAGGAAAAGATCTTACAGAAAGCTTAAGTTCAGTGTCGCATCGTTGAGAATGCCGCTCACGGTTTGTCTTCTTTGCCTTCCTCACACTCCATTTCCAGTTTCGAAGTTCTGTTAAATCCTCAGAGAATGGCTTTTCTGGTATTAGAATCTGAAACCCAATTGGACAAAATTCAGGACATATACCTAGATATGGGGATAGGGCAGTCTATATTTATAGTCTAAAAAATTGTTGCAAGAAAGAGAAACTTCTGAGATGTAGAGTTGTAAGTGGCCAATTAACAACGATCAAATGACAGCCTGGATAAATATTGACTGGATGGCAATTAGCTTGAAGCATTATGACCATTGGGTCTTGACAATGACCTTATTTTAGAAGAAAATTATCTAAGATGCCCTAAGATCATTCAATTGTCAAATTTCTTTTCAAGAAAAACATGGGAACTGGTAAAAGAGTTTGCTGGTGGCAGCCTGGCTGTCCCAGACTCTTAAATTTTGCTATTTAAGGTCAAGAAATTCATCCATAGGAAATAGCTTCTAAAAAGAAAAAAACTTCAGGCTATACTAACATCTTCACGGTCAACCAAGCCTGCAATGTTGCCACCAGTCGCCCATATGCTCTCCACCGCATCAAGGACTCTTCTGTTGACTCTCCATTTAGTATTTCCAAGCATATCTAGGGCCTGTTCACATTCTATTTCAGAACCACATAAAATCACATTTGAAATTTGTTATGTACAAAATATTTAGTCATAGCATGAACCGAAAATTGCAATAAGATCCCTGATATGGTCAGAGGATATAACACAAAAAATCTAAATTGCAGACCTCACATAATGACTTAAAATACAAAATTAAAAAGGTATATGTTAATGCACCTCTAATACAGAGAATTAAACGCAATCAACAAACCACAAAGTAAATACAAGTCTTAAACAAACAAAGGCTATAATAACATTCAACTCCAAAATAAAATATTGACATGTGCTTGTGGCAGGACGGCTAAAAGAATTGAAAGCCATTAGTAAATCATAAGCCTATAATGATTTGGTTGGTTTAAGTAGATGCAGCAGGAATAGAGCAGAGATAGAGAGTATGCCAAAAACAGATTCACATCTCCTAAAAGCATAGAACAAAGAAATTTTTAACTCAATATTCTCCAAACATTGAAAAATCATGAGAATTACCATCATTATAACATACAAAAACTTAATGAAAATTGCATAAATTTCAAGTATACTTGAGTGCAGCATATGCTCTGTGGCCATAACATTTAGATAAATATTGCAAGAAACCAAAAATAGGACTAGCAACACTACTGCTGATTCAAGTATTGCTTACATGTGCCCTAATTTAATAACCTCAACCTAAAATGTGTTTGAATGCAGTATATGCTCCATGGCCATAATGTTCACATAAAGATTGCACAAGAAAATTGTACCATGGTGACATTGTCATTGATAAAATATACAACTTCTGCACACACACTATAGTAGACTCAACCTTGATACTCATTCGTGCCTTAAAATTAATATTAGATGTATTATGTGTATATGTGTGTATTTATTCAGGATATTGCTTATTCATTTTGTTGAACAAGATCTATATGGCAACAATTCAACCAGCTATAAGAAATTACACCATAACGGCGAAATTAGTGTCAGAAACATGGATGCTGACGTGGAAAAACAAGGACCATATGGTAAAATAGTAGAAGTCACTGTGATACAAAATAAGACGTTAAGGTGATCTAGGCATGTACATCATGGACTAAATGGTTTGTTGTTATGGAAGGTTGAGTACTTTGAAATTGTTAGGAGTAGGAGAGCAACAACAAAAAGAGAGGTGGCCTAAGATGACACAGGGGATTGTAATGAGCAAGGCTTTAATAGCATTAAAGTTTAGACCTCTCTATTGTTGTTTTCATAAACTGAGTAAGATTCAAAAGAAAAATCCATATAACTGGCTTATAGCAAACTGTAATTAGGGCCTACATGAATTGATTAAAATTATACTTATTCACTAAATTGATTTTTTTTCTCATTTTTTAAGTAAAATTGTTGACAGGAAAGTTCAATTCAATACATCCTCTTTAACTTACAATATAGACTAACCCTTGCTTTAATTTTCACAAATCAGCAAGCAAGAGATGTGTCTCCAAGATTTCCTTGTTTTAGGCCAATCAGTGAACAATAGACTAATCTTGTTTTAATTCTTGTTGTGCATTCACCAAGAATTGATAAAATTTAGCCAGTACCACTAACCACAAGGGAAAAAAACACGTAAAAGAATAAAGAAAGAAGTCAATATTTCCTCACCTCGAATACTTTCTGCATATTACTCCCAGGAACATTCTTAAGTGCATCTTGTTGCTTTCTAGATCCATGAGTACGCATGATATATGAAGGCAGGAAGAAGTGGCCACCCTTGTCGTACCTGTCAGAGGTTTCAAACCATACCAGAATATTGTTAAAGATCCAAATTGCTTCAGAAAAACAGTCCACATCTTACCATGGGAGAGGGAGGACACGAAATTTTCCGTGTGTTGTTTTCTCAACATTTCTATGTTTTGCTCTAGTCTGCATCTATGGATTGCATGGTTTATTTTCTAACAGCAATATAATTAAGCAACCAAAATATTTATATTTCCAGCTCCAAGAACAACAATCTCTGAAGCTTACTATCATGATTTTAATAAAAAAAGGAAAAAACTAAGACTGCCTTTCTCAGACTCTCCCTCTCTATGTCACTATTATCATCCAATAAACATTGTGTTCTAACCCATCAAGATTAGCCTGTACTGCAATAGCATAGTAATTTCTTAATAAATGAAGACAGATACTTAAAAACATGCAATTAGGTATCACCTGTAATTTGACAAAGTTGTGGTTATTACCTTCATTGGTACAACGCTTGCTTGACAGTTAATCCTTATCAAATTATGTCAAACAGATAAAGGGCCTTTTAAATGTACACTAGTACATGAATTTACTCCTCCAAACATACAGAAAATTCAAAAAAAAATTAGACATGCCCGCCTCACAATCATAGGTTATTTCATCCCCTTCCACCCCACCATTCTCTCTACAATTCTACTATCATGGTTAAAAAGAAAATTAAAACTTTATATTCTTCTTATAACTTATGTTGTGATCAATATGTTGACCTTGAAACAACATTATCTAAAATTTTACATCACTTATCCACTGCATTTATGCATACCCTTTCCATTTTTTTGGAGGTACCAGCATTGGGAAATAAGGAATCAACATATGCTTAGCCTGCATTCGGAAAAAGGTACTATATTAGAAGAGTAACAGAGAGGAAAGAGATAAGATACATATTCTATAATCAATGCCCGTGCTACTCTGACAAAATTCACAAGCAGTAATAAATGCACAGCGATTTTAACAATAAAAAACAACAATTTGAGAACTGTGAGACCACATATAGGCACACTAGTTGAAGATATGTCATCCTGCTGGCATTTTTTACATTGCAGTAGGACCATAAAAAAATCATGATATATGGTTTAATTATTTTGGGCATACATAATAACTTGTATGTAATGAACACAAGACGCACAGAGTATTATAAAAGTGAAATAACAGATAACTTTGCTCAAAAATCTTTCCATGTAAATTGAACACGCAAGCTCAGAATTGAGAACGCAGATGCCTCTGCTACACTAACATAATTCACAAGCAGTAATAAATGCAGAGTGATTTAGCAATCAGAAACAAAGATTTCAAAAATGTGAGACCACATATAAGCAAGCTAGTTGAAAATATGTCATCCTGCTGGAATTTTTTTAATTGCAGTAGCCAGTAGGACCACTAAAAAATCATGATATATGGTTTAGTTATCTTAGGCATACGTAATGATTTGTATGTAATAAAAACAAGAACCACAAAAGTATTACAATAGTGAAATAACAGAAAACTTTGCTCAAGAACTTTTCAAGTAAATTGAACATGCAGGCTCGGAATTCAGAATGCAGATAAAAATAACATAGGTAAATCCATTCTAAATAACCAAATGAGTGAGCTCAAAATGAAACAGATGTCTTTACTCACAGATCCTTCAAGCCCACTGAGGACAAGGGAATCACATTCTATAACTCCATACTTCTTCACAATTTTCTGCCTACAATGCCAGAAAACAATTATGCCAGGAAGGTTTAAGAAGAAACAGATGAAACTAAGAGGGAAAAAAAATACAGGAAAATTGCATCATTCAGGATCCTGGAAAAAACATGAGTGTGACAAGTATCTAAGAGTATGAAACTTAAAAAGATTAAGCCAAAACATCAGCCATTTCTTGAATGAGACAATGCCCAAAAGAATCAACTGAAGGGATCTTAGAATCAGATTATGGACAAGGTTCATTTACAAGTAACTCTCTGATGGAAGGGGAGAGAGAGAGAGAGGAAGTGGGAAAAAAAAAAGAAGTGGAACAATAATATTTCGGCATACCAACAGTGGGATAAAAATAACTTTCTGGAAGAGATAGGAAAAGAAATCTCACCCTGGATTAAATTTTACAATTTTAAATTTATGTCTAAATGCTGGTCGAACATCTGGCGGAACATCTGCTGACTGGTTAACTGGAGGTTGTACAAAAGCTGTTTCAGTTAATAGTTCTATCAGGCGACATCCCAGCTGCACAATTGCATTTTGCATCAAAGGAAAAACAAAGAAATGAGAAACAAACAAAGGACAATATTAACAATCCAGTATTCAAACCAAACAGAAAAAAAGAAGAATTAGCAGGACATTTCAAAAAAGAAAGAAAAAAAAATGCAGAGAAGACAGCAAACCTTAGCCTGTTTATCTCGACCCCAAGGTTTCATTTCTTCATTCTTCACAAGCTTTTGCACCTCAATCAGCCTTTTCTGTCTAATCAAACTATTAACGCGTTTTCTGAGCAACTCCTTCTCTTTACCCAGACTCTCTTGAGCATCAGATATAGTCTTTTTCTTCCAATAATTTTTGGTTTTCTCCAAGAAATTATGAATCCTAACCTGATATACAAGAATGATGATGCTTACATACTGAGATAAAATTTAATAGATTGTTTAAAAATTACAACATTAACCTTTATCATGCATGTGAGGACTCTAAGTAAGCTTGTAATGACCCAAGCCTAAAGGAGACATGAAACAAAGTTTCCATTTTACAGTGGCCAGCTTCTGGAGCTTATTTAGGATCTTATCGAATGGCTTAATAATAATTTGCCACTGGAAGACATCTGAAAACATTTTTTTAAAAGAAAAAGGTAGGCTGCTACCACAACTACATAATGTGAAGTAAAAAAGATCAGGAGCTATTATCATTCTTGACAAGACATGGTCTTTGACCAGAAACATCCAAATATGACACTTGCCAGTTTTATTTACAGTAGCCTTGACTCTGAAAGAGTGAACTAGCTCCAAAAATTGAATCAAACTGACAAAAAATTGCCAAAATGGCTTCCATTACAGAAACTACTGAAGCAGAGGAACTTCTGAAATTAGCATGCATTGGTTTATACTGATAACATAAGAGCCAACTAAAAGTCATAATAGGTCATTTTTTATCAAAAGTTTCTGTTTGATTTGCTTGACCTAAAAAAAAAACTGAAAGGTCACCAAGGCAGGCACATCAAATGCAAACAAAGAAGGCTTCAAATTTTCACAGTTCATTTTTTTGAGAACCTACTTTTGAATCCATGTTGTGCGCAACTGAAATGCCTATGTATCATACAAGGCTCAATAAGAAGATACGAGCTGATCAAATTATTATGCTCCTTTCAGGTTAGCTATGCCATTATCCAAGCAGGTTCTAGCTACAATGATCCACACTGGCAGCTATCTGAACAATGAAATGTTCCTAATCCAAAATTTAAACTGAGCAAACCAAGGTGCAAAACTAATTGAGCAATGAGATTGACTAATTGGCAACTAGTCATTGTTTGAAAACAACTATGTCCTAGTTGCTGTTAAATGAAAGATACCCTCCCTCGTCTGTTCTCCCTAATGGACAGGTAAGCATGCTCCTAGGCATACACATTTGGTGTAATGCAGAAGCTGATCCGACCAATTTGTAAAATTCCTAACATGGCATTGTTATACACTCAATTTCAATAGGTCTAATCTAACCACATTACAGCCATGTCAACAGAATGAGCATGAACAAGACAGAATACATTTATGTCTATTAATAGTTTATTACAAAATAGTGCATACAATTCCTACTATCGCAATATCTATTTTGATGCACCATCTAACCATAAATACAAAAAATTAGTACATTTGCGAACCCTAGAATTACAATCAAACCTCTACAAATAATAAAAAAACTCTAGCATAGCAGCACTTACCTCCTGTTCTATAGCCACACCAATTTGCACAGCAGCCTGGACTACAGGAACACAACCATCTTCATGCCCAACCATCAACAGCCCCATCATCTTATGCATAACAATAACTGCCATTTTATCAGCTGGTAACAACTCAATATAAGGAGCAAAGGCAGCCTTCTGTTTCTTTGACCTCTGCAGATTCTGCTCCTGTTTTATAGCTTCTTTCAATGGCTCAAACCACCCTAAAAACAATCCCTTTACATAGGGCAAATTTGGAGCCAGTTTTTTCTCACACATTTCCTTCACTAAATCCTTATATTCCTCCACCATTCTCTGCCATGCTTCAGTCTCTTGTCTAATTTGCCTTCTTCTTAACAAATTGTACTTCCTTTTCTCAATATCTTTAAACTTCAACTTCACTTCTTTATCAGCTATTTTATAAAGACCCTTTAAAAAAAGAGCTGAAATCCAAGGTGGGTCTTGGATAAAAACTCTTCTAGGTGACTCTTGATGCAAAATTTGATGATTGTGGTTACCGGGTAGTTCTAACTTCATCAAATTTTCAAGCTTCTGGTGGTTTATAATTGGGTTTTCTACTAGGTCTTCAAGAAGATGTTCTTCGGTAGCATCATGTAAAGGGTGAAAAGGAAGTAAATTTCGAGGGAATTTGGTGATTAGAGGGAAAGAAGAGGAAGATAGAGAACTGGAGGAAAGAGAATGAGAAGTTGGGACAGATAGAAAATGGAGATTTTTATGGGGGTTTTGAGTTTTGGGGATTTTAGGTGGTTTTGTTGGCCAATTTGGGTATTGAATTTGAGCTCTGTGGGTCATGACTGGAGCAGCAGAAGCCGGTAATGTTCTGTTTGTGTTTTTGTTGTTGATGAAGAAGAAGAAGATAAGGGTGTGAGTGAGACCAGAGTATTAGACTGAAGATGGAGAAGGAAGGCTTTGTGGAAACCTCTCTAAAACCCCCCTCTTCAGTCTCAAATGAGTAGGTTTTTGTGGTACTGGTGGGGTGGCTATTTTGTACTGTTGCTTATTTTGTACCATTTTGTTACATTAAAGATATTTTTGCAATCAAAACAAAATGAAATTCTAATTTAGATTTTCAAATGGTGGTCATGGTGATTAAAGTTTTGTACTTAATTATAAAAAAAATATATCATATTTTTTTATTTGTTATTACTTTGATAAAAATAATTGATTTAAAATTTTTCTTTCAAAAAAATTAATTTAAATATTATTTAAGCTAAATATTTAAATTTAAATTTATACATTTTACCTCTATAATATTAATATTTATATTCATAGTAAACTAAAAGTTCATTTTCGTACCTTTATTAAAACAAATAGTATATTCATTAAAAAAATTGATTGTAAAATTTTTAATATATATAAGTATATATTGAAATATAAAGTTTTATTTTAATTTTAAATTTAATTAATTAATAAGATATTATAGATTATATATAAATAATTACATTTAAATAAAAATAATTCTAAATTTTATTTATATTGGCAAAGATATGTAAATATGTATATGTAAAAACGGTAGGAAGCAGACACAGCCTATAACAAAACCCCACATGATTTATGTGGGGTTGAGCCTCATCATTTTAGATATATTGGGCCACTAGTTTAGGCTTTAACATTGTAGTGAACTCATAGGCCTCGCCCAACTACTTAACTATTGAAAAATTTAGGGGAGTTTTACAAAAATATCTAGTTTTTAGATATGATTTTCAGCAAAATATCTACATTTTGTAAGATATTACACGTATAACCAATTTTTATCAAAAATTACACACGAGCCCATTTTTTCCGTCACTTACGTTTCCTTGCTTTTTTCTTTTCTTTTCTTTCCACTCTCCTTCTCTATCCTAAATCCTAAATCTATGCCTCTTCCTGCCTTAGCTGAAAAAGACGAAGAAGAACACCAACATTAAGATCATCATCATCATCATCAAGCAAATGAAGAAGAAGGAGACGAAGATAAGGACAATCAATCATCATCTTCTGTTGAACAAGATATAAATCATCACCATCATCATCATCATCGTACAAAACAAATAGCAATAAATCTTCAAGATAAAAGGTTCAAGACTGGTTTCAAATCTCATAGTTGTTTCTCTGTTATAGATCTGCAAGAAGAAGAAGAACAATATCCATAACATTTTTCTTAATTTTTATTTTCCAATTTGGTGGTAAGTTTTTAACTCATAAAAAAAACTATATTAATCTTCAATATAATTTCTTAGAATTTCAATTTTTGTTGTTTTTGGACTGTATGGATAATGGTTAATATGTGGTGTATGTTGGTTGTTTAGATGATAAGGGGCGCTTAGAATGGAGTGACCGATGAATCATTTTTAGAAGAAGATACGCAAATTGGGGAATGCGTTTTGATGGGATTTTGAAATGGAGCAAAAATAAGCGGTTGTTGAGAGGAAAAAGAGTGAGGTTGAATAGCAGGTAGTGAAGCAATAGAACATGCAGGGAATTTGGAGATGGGTTTTGTTGACAGTGATCTATGGTGAAGCAAAGAATTGCTTACTGTACAAGGGTCTACTCTTTTCTTTTCCTTTCTCTAATCACATAAAGAAAAACCTTTGCTCTGCTACGGGGTCTGTTAGCATGAAGAAGCTTTCACCTTCCACTTTACCTTTACCCATCTTGTTATTACTAATATTCCCTTATTTCTTTCTTTTTCGATTAAAGAAAGAATAATTAATATTGATTTACATGTTAAGACTTATCAAATAAAGCTCTTAATTCTAGGCAAATTATATCATGGACCCCTGTTCATGATGCTATGTGCGCCTCTTAGGTTTCACACGTGTGTTTTAGCGTGTTTTTTCTTTTTTTCGTGCTTCCTTCTTCTTCTTGATTCAACCCTAGACTCTCATTCAGCCTGCCTGACAGCCACACCAGCAATTTCGCAAGCCATGCAACCTCATCATCAGAGATTGGGTGTTTCATAGTCACCCTTGTATTTGACATTGGCCCACACATGGTTACCTGCCATTTTGAGCTTGAATATTTCATCTCGTGATTGCTCACTCTGTTTTGTTTCTGGTGTAAATGAAAGCCATTTGACAGTAGAATCACCAAATAAGTAGCTCACTTGTGCCTTCAATGAATTTACAATCTGAAGGTTGTGTGCAATGTTATCCCCATATACAGCTTGAAGTTCAGCTTGCACAAGTAAAAATTAATATTAATATTATAAAAATTAATAGATTAATTGGTCAAATAGTATAAGTTCATTGATTAAATCATAAAAATTCATTAGGTATCAACTATAGATTCATCACTTTTAATACTTTATTACATATATTCATTAATAAAAAACTATAAGTTCATTGAACATAACATACAGATTCATTAACTATACACTTCAGGTTCAGATAAAATCCAGAATGAATACATCTTATATATATATATATATATATATCTGCCAAGCTAACCCCAAAATAACATAAAAGAATTAATTTTAGTGGGCAATTGTGGCCCCCTATTGCTATAGAACAATTACTTATCTGTTTCCATTTTTTATTACTGGTTGGTGAAGAGTATTAATTACTTATTGTAATTTTTCTGCATACAAGTCTATTTATATTAATGTCAATTGTATAGATGTTGCAGCTAGTCAGTCCTAACAACGTTATTTTTCAAATTTTGGTTTTTCCTTGCAGCTTTATCAGCAGTGAAATTTCTACTTTGGAAAAGCGTTGTCTATCGTTGTAAGTCCCAACTACGAGCTTCTTTCCTTGCATGGTTTGATCATCTTCAACTTACATTACCATCTTTAACTTATATATGTTCTTTGTCATGCATGAATAGATTCAGAATGGTTTCAATGTAAAATGCATATATATAACATTGATGTTTGTAGAGTTAGTGCATACAACATGAGTTTTATAAGCATGAGTTTAGTGATTATACTGATTATAGTATGGAATTAGTAGATGAATATATGACAATGAAGTGGTGAAACTTGGTGGCAAATTGATGAGGGTGTTCTCCAGAAATTAATAGGTTAATTGGTCAAATAATCTATGTTCATTGATAAAATTATGAAAATTCATTAGTTACTAGCTATAAGTTCATCACTTTTAATCCTCTAGTTCATTATTTTATATAGGTTCATCAACAAAAAACTATAAGTTCATTGAACACAATATACAGATTCATTAACTATACACTTTAGGTTGATAAAATAAAAAATGGAATGCACCCATTATATATATATATAGGACTACAACTTGCCTGCTCTCAATGATTCAAGGATGGTTAGTGATGATTCTGCATTCTTTATTGTTGTTATATTCTTTTTATTATTATTATTATTATTATTATTAATTATCTTTTAATTTCATTACACTAAATAAGTAGTGATGATATTGAAAAGGAGGATGCTTTCCAAGGCCTATGTGCAATGATAATCCTTCAGGAGCTTCAAGTTCACTTGTTTTCATATGCATAACTATTGCAAGTTGGCAAGAAATAAAGAGCGAAGAGCTACATAATGAGGTTTGTCAGGTTTCGCATTGTTATAAACAGATGCTCAGGAATGGAGTTTGGGACCAATTTATGTCTGCTTTGGTGCCCTCGATGAAGGAGAAGCTATAAAATATCAAGTGTAATACTATTCCAGTTTTCTAAACTGGAACTTTTCCTCAAATGTTCGAGTCTGTTGTGCTATCTGCATCAGCCATGATAATCACTTTGTGCATTTTTCTATATGAATGATTAGAGCCATAAGACGCTGACAAAAAAAATAAAAGGGCACATTTTTTTAATCTCGCACGTGTGAGTCCATATTAATGGATAAGGGTCCATGATATAACAATTGTTAATTTTATATCTTTTATTTTTTCAATCTTTCTTGAACTTTTACAAAGTCATTAAGGGTATATAAAACAGTAGTAGACAGAGAAGAAAATTTAGAAATTTTAGTACTTTGACAAATCATTTTTTTTAAAACTAGCTAGGGTGTAGTAACAGTGTTATCCAGTTGCTACTATTCAGTTGGTTTCTTGGAAACAAAGTTAGAAAAAAGCAATTTTGATATTGGTGAGACTGTGATAAGGATTCACAGGAATGATTAGTCATTGTCTTTTGGAGTATTGCCAAACGTAAAACATAGTAGATTCCTATATGGTGTCTTTCACTTTTATATGTTACTCTGTTATCTTAGCTTCTGAGTTTCGCGTGACACTTCTTTTGGCATCTTTTTGGGAACATATCCTTCTATCTTCGGTCTTTTTTAAGCTAACGACTGTTCGGTGTAGGCCATGATAAGATTTACATATAAATATAAATGTAAAAATGAATAAAATTTATATTTAATTGAGGAGGTAATATAATTAATTAAAAAATTTTGAATATTATTTATTTTTAATAATAAATTTATTTTTTATTTCATTTATACAGTCTTTTTGGAGAGTGAGCTTTTCATTTAACTACAATTTTTTAATATTATTCAAATATTTTTTGAATATTATTCATATATGTTGAAAGTGCAAAACAAGTGTTATATCATTATATACATTTTTGAATATTATTTGAATATTTTCTGAATCTTACTTGTGTATGTTGAATATGCAAAACAAGTGTCATATTCATTATTCAACACTTTTGAATATTATTCATATATATTCAGAATCTTATTCGTATATGTTGAAAATACAAAACATGTGTCATATTCATTATTCAACATTTTTTAATATTATTCAAATATTTTCTGAATCCTATTCGTATATGTTGAATATGCAAAACAGGTGTCATATTCATTATTCAAATTTTTTGAATATTATCCGTATATTTTTGGAATATTATGCGTATATATTGAAAATGCAAAACATGTGTCATATTCATTATTCAATTGTCTACATTTTTTAATATTATTTGTATATTTTTGGAATCTTATTCGTGTATATTGAAAATGTAAAAAAGTATAAAAATAATATATGATCTGAATATAATAAGTATTCAAAACACAAGAACATTATATATTAGCCTAATATATATATAAATATACATATTTATATTTCAAAAAAAAAATTCTAGGATATTTGAAACTTTCATTATTTATTAAAACTAACATGAGTTTTATAATTTAAATATCTTAATTATAATCTCTGAAATAGAGCACAATGTCAATATATATATTAATACCAAAACAAAAACAAAAAACTAAGAATAAAGATTAAAAATAAGAAAAAATAAAAAAATTTAAAAAATAAGGATAATAGAAAATAAGAAAAAATAAGCAAAAAATAAATAAATAAATAAGAGAAAATTAAAAA
>CATIWM010058118.1:0-19843 GCA_949671775.1 Mallotus repandus
AAATAAAAAAATTGTTGAGAAAAAAATGTTAAGAGTACTTTAAAATAGAAAAAATGTTGAGTATAAAAAAACATTGAGAAAAATATATTGAGCAAAAAATAAAATAATTGATAAAAAACAATACCTTAAAAATAGAAAAAAAAGTTTAGCAAAAAAATGTTGAAAAAAAATGAAAAAGTAGAAAAAAATATTTGATTAAAAAAATAGAAGGATCAAATTTGATTAAAAAAAATAGAAGGATCAAATTTGATTAAAAAAATAGAAGGATCAAATTTGATTAAAAAAATAGAAGGATCAAATTGGTGATTTAATTAGTCAATAAGCTTTCAGAAGAGTCAAACACCTTCTAGAAGAGATATGGTCTAACTTTGAAAAAAAAAATTATTTAAACTTATTTTTGAAAATACTTTTGGTCAATGTGACTTTTGATATTATTTTTAGTTTTTTAGTTATTTATGAAAAAATCCCTAAAAATAAGAAATAAATTCTTCTATTGTATATTTTACAATTCATTAAATTTTCATTAAAAATGATGAAAAAATTATATAATTTTGCTTAAAAAATTATTTTCTTATTAAATTGAGTAGTTGAGCTTCTAATTTATTGTTAAATTTACTAATTAAACCACTTGGCTAACAATATAAAATGTTAAAATAATTCTATTTGTTTTCTCATATTATATTTGATGTGTAAAATCTAAAAAATTTGAAATTTGAATCTTTCTATTTATTGATATTTAATAAAATTTATTATTTTATAATGAGTAACTTATAATTAAGGAACATTTTTATAAATTTTGAGATGTGATTTTAATGTTTTTTAAAAAAATTTAAACTCAGCTTTGTTTTACAAGTTTTCTTTTAAAAAAAAATTGTAGTTGCTAGCCCATCACATGAAGGGAATTTGGCCAAAAAAATTAGATTTAGGACAATGTGTTTAGATTTTGGGATGAGTCACTTGGCTAAAAAGCTATGGCTGTTTACATGCAAAATGGCTATACTTTTAAGTCCAGTGATATGTGTAACGGGTTATAACAACAAAATTCATAACACGATAAAATTTTTAAAAAATATTTTTACCTTTAAATATAGAAAAGCTAATTAAATAGAAAGAATCTTTTTTAAAGAAAATATACGCGTCCCAAAACATTATCAATTTTTTAAAACAGGGTACAGATAAGAATACCAAAAATCAAATTGAAACTGCTATGTGAAGGTTATCGCCAATGGATGCTATGTGTTAATTTAGAGGACAAATGGCCTATTTGAAATCTGAAAAGAAAATATCTAAATGGGGTAATACATATATGACTTTTTGTATTTATCATTTTTTTTATCAATTTAACACATTAACTTATAGTTTTGTCATTTTGACATTTAAATTTGGCTAAAATGTAACTTTAAAATTCCTATAAGCACATGTAGCACAAAATAGAGAATCAACATATGTTACATTATAAGGATTTAATTGACTAGAAACTACAAATAGAGATATCAAACTGACAAAAAGTAACAAATACAGGGGATGGAATATGCATTATGTCATCATATTAGTACAAATTAGTGCATTTTAACAAAGTTCAGGTGTCAAAATGGTAAAATTATAAATTAAGATTTCAAACTGATAAAAAGTGACAAATATAGAAAACCATGTATGTATTATGCTTATCTAAATTAAGCAAACCAATATTGAATTGACAAAAGTACCGTTGATCAATCTAGTGTGTATATATATATATATATATAACTGAAATTATTAAACTTTTTAATCACAATAATTTTTATTTCTGATAATTATAAAAATTTCTTAATCGAGTTTCTGTGATAATGAAATTTTTATTATTTTTGTTATTGAATGATAAAAAAAAAAAATTACTCCTATTGATAGCTTGTGACCCATTATATAGACCTTCATTTAAAAAAAAAATTATTGTGATTATAATATTTCGTTGAAGATAATGTAAGCTATTTACTAATGAATTTGGCCGTTGATAATTGAATACATGGTGTTATTTTTCCCTCCTTATTTTAGTGTGCTCAAACAAACTATTAAGCAAACTTCATGATTGCTTTTATTGTTTTAGATTTGATGCCCTATAATCGCCTAAAAGTTTATTAAAATATGTTTTGCTTAATATATAGTAGTTGAGTTGCTAAAATAAATAATTTATCTGAACCTACCATCTAACTTTAATATATATGCTTTGATTATTTTGGATGAGCATATTTCTATACACTAATTTTATTATTAAGAAAAATAATTTACTAGTGAATAAGTAACGCATATATTTCATTTCGGTTAAATATTAGAAATATTCTATTTGTCATCAAATATTTGAAATGTAAAATTCACTTTTATCACATAAATTGAATGAGTAAAATAGTAATTTAAAATTGTAAAAACTAGACAGCATTCTCTTTCCTTTTATGTACAAATACAAACATTATTATGCAGACATGACAAGTTGTTGTTAGTATTTTGGTAAGTGTATTTAAAGATAACATACATAGTCATGAGGAACTGACAACTCATTTTAAGGACATTGTAAAATAGAGGGTTCGATTCCTGTCATCATCGATTTAAAAAGAAAAAGTTACTTCTTATTGTACAATGTATTAAAA
This sequence comes from Mallotus repandus, assembly GCA_949671775.1. Classification (NCBI taxonomy): domain Eukaryota; kingdom Viridiplantae; phylum Streptophyta; class Magnoliopsida; order Malpighiales; family Euphorbiaceae; genus Mallotus; species Mallotus repandus. The sequence goes on from CATIWM010058118.1 coordinate 2,622, forward strand.
TTTAGGTTATATGACCTCCTTATTAACAATATTAAATCTATACCGTACTAAAATTTGCTGTATATTACTACCTACTCATCTTTTACTGCATCCTAATTTTTTCATTAGGAAGAGGGAGGATTTAGTAAATTAATCTTAAAAAGCATTCATTTAAAGAATCCAAAAATAAGAGCCAAAAATAGGATCATATAAGAAGGATATTATTGTAAATTAGAAATTTCTCTAAAAATGACCATCCAAAGCTATACTTTTTCTTGACCCATAAAAAACCATGGACAAACATATGAGCTAGCATACATACCTATAGATTTTGAAGAGTGTTTGGTACTAATATATTTGTCTTCTTCTTCATCACTTTCAACTCTCCTCATCACATCCCCTCTCCCAGTTCCTTCCTTTTCATGAGCTTATGCATTAAGAGATCAATTCTTTGATATGGATTTTGGTGCTCCAAGTTTGGATGGTTTTGTCCCCTCTAAAAATAATGAAACTTCTTCTCAATCTTTACCAATGGGGAACAAACTGGTTCTAAATGAACTCATGTTTGATAATAAGCAAGATGGTTCTGATGATTTTAATGTTCAAAACACAATGATGTTTGGCCAGAACGGAACTCCTCTTTTGAGATCTAATTCTATGGTGTATGGTGATACCACCCAACAAGGGCTTGCATCCAACTTCTCTTCCCTTAGACCAGAAGTCACAACTCCAATAAGTAAAGATGATGATGGGTTTGCCAAGACAAGCTTCAGAAACTACAAAAGCTTTTCTTACTATCATTCACCAGCTGCTTATGCTAGAAATGTTGGTATGTAAAAATCATTCATCTGCTTTTTTTAGACCCCAAGTTTTCATTTCTTTTTCATTGTATTTTGTCACTGAGTTTTTGTTTCAATCTTTAACTTTGTGTTAAATGGATCAGCATGTGCGAGTTTTCATCAGAAATGAATGGCTCGGACACAATTATTTTGGGTCTGAAAAATGAGTAAAAACTATTATTCATTAATCTCGATGATTATCTCAGTTGTCTAGATAAATACAGTTGGTATCATTAATTAAAATTTTAAAAATTATGACTATATTCTTATAAAAAATTATACATTATTTATTTTAATTAACTAAAACTAAAAATGTAATCACGTAAATTTAACATTTTTTTTGCGAAAACTGATTTATACATTGTTAATCTAAAAAAATAAGCATATGTCAATTTTTTAGTATCATAGTATAATACATATTTGGTGAAAAAAGCATAATTACTTCGTGCACAATGTATAATAATTTTATTGGAAACATACAATATTAAAAATAATATTCTATGTCGTGGATCGCGATATGAACAGTTCTGTTGTGATTTGTAAAATTTTTTTTTGCTTTATTTATTTTTATGGGGTTCAAAAAGAAATTTAGAGAAGTGGAAGTATAAGAAAAATTGTCATTTTATTAGTAGAGACAAGATAATTTTTATCTGCAAAAACTCTTTTTTTTTTTGCTTTATTTATTTAAATTATTTGTCGTTTGTGAAAATGGGAGGAAAAAAAAAAAAAAACACAAAAGATTGTTGGTAATGGTATTTGCATTGATCCTAGGTGGCAAACATGGTGCATCTTATTTTGCAGGCACTGCTACTGGAAATATGGATATTGCAAGCACAAATAGGCTTTTAAGTGGCATAAGAGCACCATTCACTCCATCTCAATGGATGGAATTACAACAACAAAACTTGATCTTCAAGTACATTTCTGCAGGCTTGTCTGTACCTCCCTATATGCTCGCACCTCCATTAAAGTCTGTTTACCCATACAGCTACTCGGCCTCTTTATGTAAGCTTCTTCTCTCAAACAAGCATTGTAACTGTTTATGGCGTAGCTGCTGGAAATAATTGTTAGCTGTTGCGATATTGACTTTAATTCTATTTAGTCTTACATGGTTTTGTTTATGATTCTTATTTATGCAGCAGCCGGAAGGAATAATCTCCATCTGAATTACTTCAACAACACTGCTGATTCTGAGCCTGGAAGGTGTCGTCGAACTGATGGAAAGCAATGGCGATGTGCAAAGGAGGTTGTTCCTGACAAAAAATACTGCGAAAGGCACTTGAATAGAGGCCGTCATCGTTCAAGAAAGCCTGTGGAAGGCCAAACTGTCTGTGCTGCTGCTGCTACCTCCGAAACCACTAACTCAAAACTTAGTGCAAAAGTCACTTATTACAGTGTTCCATTTGCAAGAAGAAAAAGAGCACTTAATCGGCCTAAGGAAAACAGTGATATTAAATTGCATGACAATTCTTTTGGTGCTAATGGTAACAGAAGTATATCTCGATTGCGGGATGGCAGATCTTATGCTGAGATTGTTAGTGCTACTACCAAGAACACTCATCTGGATGTAAGTAATGGAGAACATAACAGCCGGACACAGATAGGTGCTGCTACCAAAAAAAAAAAGCGGCTACCAAGTGTAACAGCCAATGGTGGTGCCTCAAACAGTCTCGTGATCCCACATCAGAAGCTTAAGAACATAGAACCAGCAGATGCCGCCCTTGTCAACAGGTGAAAACACTATACTTAGCAAATTCATCTGTTTCATTTTTGCCTGAATAACCATTTTCAAGTTCCACAATCTCTTTTTTCTTGATTGACTATGAACTTTTCAAATTGTTTGCATTGTTCTTTATCTATATATATAGGTATAATCTAAGCAAAATCAATATTGTCCATGGCAGCGGCAGACAACAAGATCCAAGCTTTGTTTCTATGCTATCTTCCACTATGAACCAGCTGAAACCTGACGATTCTGCTTTCATTATCTCTAAACAAAGTAACCATATTTCTCAATCAGAATTTGGAGTTGCTTCTTATTATTCTCTAATCAATCCTGCTCAAGTCTCCTACATGAAATCTAAAAATTCTGAATCTTTCCTACGCTTCAACGACCAAGACACTCAAGACCAACAATTATATCCACTTGGCCAATTCACTAACAATCACTACTGGCCTAAATATCAGTTTATTGATCAATCTACCATTAGCTGGCTTGAAGATATGAAATCAGATTGGACCCAACTCTCAATGTCAATCCCCATATTCACTTCAGAGTTCTCATCCTCATCTTCCTCAACTATACAGGACAAAACCGCACTGTCACCATTAGGGTTATCTCATGAACTTGACCCTATCCGAATGGGAATGGGAATGAGCAGTGACATGATCTGGAGAGGAACCTCAACAAGTGGGCCTCAAGGAGAGGTGCTAATTAACAACAATGGCAGCACTCAAGTACTGGGATATAATAATTCTCCAAATGGTGTCTTGCAGCAGAAAGAGACTTGTGGTTCAGTTTTGAATGACAGTACCTCAAGCAGCAATCCAAAGGTTAAGGGCAAAATGGTGTATGATGCTCTACCATTTAAAGCAAAGCTGAAACAGCTTAAGCCTTGAACAGATTGATACTCAACTTGTGGAAGATAAGTGAGGACGCTTTATAATTAAATGTTCTTCTTTTAAATAAATTGAGAATGGCGAGAGAACTAAGGTGCTGTGCCATTTTTGCTTATTATATAGTTTAATTGGATTCATAGCAATTTTCTGTTTTGTTTGGCCACAATTTTTAAGAAATGTGAAATTGAGATTTTTTTTTTAAAATTTCAATTTTTCATTCATTAAAAATTAAATGTACATAAAAAAAATAATAATACAACTAAAAAATACTAAAATAAAATCTCACTCAGATTATCAAATTTCTTCTTACTATTCATCAATTATGTTTGACATAACTTTTTAAATTTACAACTCAGCAATCCATACGCTCCACTCAATGACTTTACTTAACCATAAATCGATTTTTTGATCTTTAAATCATTACAATTGCAAAAATACCAATAGAATTTTCAATTATAATATGCAAACTCCATTGAGAGAAATCATAAAAATGTCATTAAGGCCATAAAAATTCCATTAATGGCAAGAATTTCATAAAAAAAATTTAAAAATTTCAATAAAAAATAAATAAATTAAATATTTGTATTTATTTAATAAAAATAAAATAAAATAAAATAAATTTTAAGAAAAAATTAAACACTAAAAGAAAAGAAATGTAGGAATGCGAAATATAATAGGCTCTTCTGTCTTACCGCTAGGCCCTTTTTTACTCTTTTCGTATTCTCTCACCCTTTTTTGGTTTGAAGCAGCTATGACTTTTATCGTAGTCAGTTCAAACACATAAACCCAGTCCATTTGCAGCCATGTTGATCAAAATGACTAAGTTTCATGAGGCAACTAAAAATTGAGATTTTATAGTTTTGGAGGCCGACTTTATTATCCATAAGTCAAAGATTATTGGTTATTATTATTATTATTATTATTATTTGGAAATGATGGATTTTATATTTTTATTATTCTATGTGAGGCTTAAAATGTTTGGCAATTTTAGAATGCATTATGCATAGAAATTAATTTAAATTTTATATTTTTAATCTTCTAAAATTTGTATTGCCTAAGCTATAAATTATACCACTCAAAAGTATAAGGTTATAAACCTGAAATTTTACTTTTTATTGGTGAAGAAAATAAACAATAACACACAAATTTAGAATAAAGGAATCAATGCTCATTGGGCTCTGAAGTTTTTCGGCCATGACCAAATTGACTTTCGTTTTAGCTTTTTTGGATCATTTGGCCACTAAATTAATTTAGATAAAAGGGCAAATTATTTTTAAAAATTATATTTATTTCTTTATTTTTTTTGACAGTTTAACAATTTTTTTAATAAAATATAAATATTTATTTGTTATTTTAGTGAATCAATAAATTAGTTTTTATTTACTCAATAAAACTAATTAACTATATAGTTAATAATGATAGAGAATTATTCTGATATTATAATTGTAATTATAATAATTATTATATTCTTACTATAAAAAATTTAAAAGATAATAATATATTATATTATATTATTAATATGCATATAGCTTGAAATATACATTTATATGAATAAATTTAAATATCAAGTATAATTTTAAAAAATAAAATTAATAGTTATATAAATAACAAGTTACATTTTATAATTACTAAAATTTGTTGATGTATAATTAAATTAAATTTATATTGCATTATAATATATTATTAAATCTCTTAAATATAAATAAATTATTTTACATATATATACAGACACTTATCTGAAGCAAAATAGTTGTGGGTTTGAAGCCCAGTGTTAATGGCTCATATATAACAAGAGATACATTTTTTTTCCCAATTGATGTGATATTCAAAAATGCTTTGTTATTCTTTTCAAAAAAATAATAAATTGCTTTGTTGTTGTTATGAAGGAGTGTCATGTTATGAATCCATTGTGTATGTATTTGTGTATTGTTTATTTTGTATACTTGGAAAAAAAAATTTATTTTGTTATTTTTTTCTTCTGCAATTAGTCTATAAAAACACTATTTCAAATGCAGTGTAATTTAGAATTTTTTAAAGGTCGTTTTTCATCATATGGTAAACCACTTTAATTGTTGTTTGTTCAGCAAGTGAGATTTTTTAAAATATAACATTAATAACTAAAATTGTAATATATATTAATAACTAAAATTATAGAAGAAATTGTTTAAATTTAACTTCAACATAGCAAATCTAGGCTTAGAAAGTTGCGTTTGCGATGGGCTGATTATGTTGTTATTTGGGTCCCTATATTTATGCAACTGCTTTCTAGTATTCTTATCTCTTTTGTTTAGCGTAGTTTTTGTCATTTAGACACCTATACTTATATTTTTATTATTTGAGTACCTCAACTCGCCAAAATTATTACTTATAAACCACTTTGTGCGTATATGGCAAAGAATTTGAATACAATCACCTAAGAGTGCGGTACTCAATTGAAATTTACCAAATACACAAGCAGCTGCACAAAAATAAGCAGAAAAATTTGAAAGCTCTAACACATAAGCATATTCCTACTTTGCTGCAACGAAAATAAGCAAATAATGATTTTATAACTGCAAAATTATATGCAAGCTCTCAATCCAAGTAACATTCTTAGACACACACAGAACTTGAGAAGAAGAAAACAATGAACAAGCAAACAACAAAGCAAACTGAGTTATTACTCAACCATCATACTGAGCCCATAACTTTAGCTATCAATTTACTTTCCCATAAATTACCTCTTATTCGTACAATTATATAGCAAATTGAAAATGATCATATGGTGGGCAATTTTTCCATCCTCTGCGCTCTGCCCAGTGATGTTGGCATAAAATTCAAGAAAGAAACAAAATCAGATGCCTAGTAATGTATGGTTGAAGCCAAAAAACTCTACTGTCACAACTACTGCTGTTGCTACTACTAAGATTACTTATATAAGAATCTAACATTTGATCATTATCTGAATACAAACCAGCTGTTAGCACAAGAAACTCATGGTTTTCATCAATTGATTAATTAAAATGATGAGTAAATCATTAATATAGAAGCCTAATCTAAAAATTATCAATTTTTTTAACAGAATTTATAACAAAATGTAAAAATCTATAGCTAAAATTATTAATTAAGCCTAATTGAACATAAAAGCCAAAGAAAATTGAACACTCACCCTTGCTAGCACTGATTAGGAAAAAGCCATGAGGAGTTATGGGGCTGTAGAAAAGATCAATAAACAGGGCGAGAATGACAAAGGCAAACAAGTGGAACCGCTGCCCTTTTCTTATCCATCATTTTCTTTTTTCAAAAATTATCAAGAAAATCTATAACAATCTTAATCTTAAGCTTTTGGCGTATATCGAAACACAAAAATTTGAATGATATGATTCTTTTTCTATAAAATGCAAGAATAACCAGAAATGGGTGTTTTTGTACAGAAAAAAAAACAAGAAAATGCTATGGCGATATCTGAGACAGGTGAGGAAAAGCTGAATCTTGGAAATTAAATTTAATAGATTGACATAAAGAAAGAAGCTTTATTGAATCCACACCTCCTAACCTTAGCTCTGAATTGCGCTTGAGTTAGAGAAAAAAAGAAGAAAAAGATTGAATATTGGTTAGGTCAGTCAGTGCGCACAGAGAGAGCTGTGAAAACTGGGGCTAAGCGCAAGGATAGCTTAGCTAGTAATACTTTGACCACCAAATCATCTCCCCCGCCGGAGAATTTTTCAACCTCTTCCCCTGATTCCGTTTCTTCATGGATCAGCGATGTCAAAAATATTTTGATGAACGACAATGATGGTTTTCTCATGGCAGATCCATCTCAGCTAATTTTGGATGCCTTTTTGGCTGATATCCTCGTTGACTTTCCCACTAATGTCCCCGTTCCTCTATTTGATGCTTCCACCGACAAGGACCCTTGTGTTTCTTATGATAATGGAAACGGTGATGCTTCCGAGACGGAAAAAGAGGAGGGAGGAAGATGGTTAATGATACTCGCGCTATGTTTCTAAATAATAACTGTAGTTTAAAATTTTTTTATATAAATTAATGGATGTATTTAATATATGACTAAAATATTATATTATTTTTTAATAATTATTAGTTTTATATAGAGTTTTAAAATGAATATATATTTATTTAATTAATTTTTTTATATTAAATAAAAATAAAATAAAAAAAAAGTAATTAATATATATTAATAACTTAAAAAGATAATTATTTAAAAATAAAATTAAACTTCTAAAATGATAATTATTTAGGACAAACGAAGTAAAAGCACCAGTGAAACAGAAAACGTAGGCCAAAAGGGTTAATGCACATACCAGTCATGCTTACGTGGTAGTCCTGTCAAGCCATTGTAAAACACGCATTTCTTTCGTTTACTTACTGGGTGGTGAGGGGTTTATAAGTAATGATTTTGATTAGTTGAGGTGCTCAAATGATAAAAGTATAAGTACAGGTGTTTAAATGATAAAAATTGTCAAGTTCTAGAGGTGTTCTATGTATTGTGTCTTTTCATTTTAATGAAAATAGAAATTTTAAGGTGATTTTTATTTTTATTTATTTTATTTTTACTTTTATTTCATCACTATTGGATGAGAGTGTAATGGTAGTTATTAATAAAATAAAATTTACTTTGTAAAAAACAGAGTAACCATATATTACACCAAATGAATAAATAATTTTTTTTGTCAAAATAGATAAATAAATAAATAAAGAATATATATATATATATATATATATATGTTAAAATTAAATTAATTAATATTTATCATTTAATTATTAGTTAAAATTAAAAATTTTCATTAAATTACTTTTTAAGTAAATAAAGATACTAATATTAAAAATATTGAACAAATAAAGTGTCATTGTTCAAATAAAAAATTTACTGAAATTGTAATGAATTATAAATTTAATGAGATTGTAATATTTAAATTGTTATATAAAGAATATATAACTTTTACTATTTTTAAATTTTTATTAAGAAAGTAACTAATATTTTTATTATCTTATAATTAATTTTCATCATAATATTTTTATATAAAATTAATTTTAAAATTGAGAAAAATATTAATTTTAAAAAATATTAAAAAAATATAATTATTTAAATAAAAAATTTATCAAACTTGCAATGAATTATAATTATATTTTATATAAATAAATAATACTTTTAAAACTTTATTTAATAATAATAATAAAGTATATTTTTAATAATTTATTTACTATCACGAGTCTAAAATTTTTTTGTTTATGTGCAAAACACATAGTTATATATATATGCATGCACGCATGTGAACATTGAAATTTGAGGTGCACTCATTATATTCATTTATTCTGCTTAGTTTGGCTAAATGTTATTAAGAAACACTAAAAAAAATTGATTTATAGCCACATTTAATTCACCACTTCTTATTTATGTGTGGTTAAAATTTTAAATAAATAAAAAAATAACCACATTTGAGAGAGAGTGGGTAAATTTATTGTCTAACCACTATTTTAATAGTAGTATATATATTTATTTGATAATAAAAATAATAAATTTTGTATAAATTATCTCCTCACTTGTTAAAGTGATTTTTGGTCATTTTAATTTTATTTTTTGAGCTCAGCCCATTTAACAGTAAAACTAAAACATTTCTCTCTATTTGGCCCATTTCCCCTATCATTTGTTCCTCGTTTTTCATTTCTTTTGTTTTTCAATTTTTCTCTCAGTTTATGTCTAATTTTTCATTGAGCCAATTTACAAAGAAAATCAAAGATGAAAAGGTTTAGGGTTTTATTTGGATATTGAATTCAAATTCTTCAAATCTGTTTCTCATTTTCATTTTTGATTTTTTTTTAATTTCATTTTCAATTCAAATTCAAATCATTCTTCTCTTTTTGTAGACGACTATATCATCAAATCTTCAGATAAATTCATTGATTTTTTTTATGTTTTATTGTTTGCTATATTATGTTCATGTTGCTTTGCTATTCCTATCTTATAGGGTTTTGTTACCTTTTAATTTTTGAAACTGATTTTTTCTTTTGAAATGATAAGATGAATTAAGTGAACATTTTGGAGTTTTACAATTTAAAATCTGCATTTATGTTACCTTCTTGTCTTACTTTGATCTGCATTTACATTAACTTTTGTTGATGTTGCTCCTATTTTTTAAATTGAATTGTTTGTATTTATAGTGTTAATGATCTTCTTGTTTTGAGTTACTGTTGAAATTCTCTTGTATTCATGTGGTTATGCTTTTTTTTTAAACAATGTGCATGGGCTATGTTAGGATTCACAGTTCAGGATGCAAAGACTTCCTATTAAAGCCAGGGCTTCTACGAGCAATTATTGACTCTAGATTTGAGCATCCTTCAGAAGGTAATTTCTTTATTCATGTCTTTTTCTCATATCATTTTCTCTAACATTGATATAGTTGAAATTATCTGATCGTGATTGTCTTTAGTTTTGGTGTATTGGCGATTGACTTCTGTGTGATTGGACATTTACTTTTTGCTTTTACTGTGTGACTGGGAATCCCTGTAGTTTTCTTGAATCTTATCACCTTAAATCTTAGTTTGAAAATGGACGTAGTTATTTTGAAATTTGTATTGACCTGCATTTATGTCCAAAATATAACTATTGTATGAATTCCTTTTAAATTATTTACTAAAATGATGGAAAATATTAAAAAAAAATTGGGGTTGAGTTTTTACTTTGATTGACATATGTAAAATGAATTATAAATTTAGACACACTATAGAATTGTCCCATAAATTAATTAATAAGACCTGTATTGTAAAGTTATTTTTAATTTTATTTTAAGTAGGATTGATTTAAACTTTATTCTTTTTCTTTAATACAATTTTTAAAGGGTGCTTGTTATAGACTAACAACATTTTGAGATAAGCTTGAAACTTGTATGATTTAAAAAAAAAACTCGTAAGTTATAGATTTTGTAAAAATTCAGTAATTTGTTATCACTCACAGGTCGTCCATAGGTTTATTATTCATTGTGGTGTGCATTTAGCCAAAAGTGATTTTATATGTGATGAATTTAGTTTTCCATTGACAAGGAATAAAACTTTTTTTTTCCTCAATGGTGCCTTCACTTCTAAATTATATTCTATCCATTTCTTTAGAATACAAGCTTTTGTAATTTCAGATTTAGTCTTTATACCAAAGGTTAAGTTGATTCAATTGTTTGAACCGATATGTTTATTTTATATAATTGTGCTGGAAGATAATCAATTTATGACAATAGAATATACCCAACATGGTTTCATTACTGTGAAATTTTTAAGAAGTTTTGTACTTTTTGGCATAAATTTTCTTGAATGTCTGTAAAGAAACTGTCACCTGGGTTGTAGCAAATAGCCAAAAGCATGTTTTTGTAGAATGAAAGAGGCATATGCAATTGGTTGTTGAATTGGTGCCCTAGTCATAAATTATAGGTCATTACAGCTGGAACTGTTGCCAAAAACACAAAAATGGGTAAGAGACCAAGCTGGCAAGGCAAGGGCCTTAATGAAAATAAAAAAGAAAAATGTATTGGAAACTTTGAATCCTTCTATCTATGTATCTAGTGCTCCTTCAGGTCAAGATTAGATACCCATCTCTGAAAATGACAAAGGCTTAGACCATATCCGAATATAATTAAACTATAGATGCAAATATGATTGATTTAAACTTTATTCTTTTTCTTTAATACAATTTTTAAAGGGTGCTTTGATATAGACTGACAACATTTTGAGTAATTGTGCGTAGATTTTGTAAAAACATACCATTTAATGTAACTAAGTAAAGATAAACTAATTATAATAATTTTATATCTAATTTGAATTTTATTTATTGAGGTTTATGCAAACACATATTATAGTTGTTTATTAGTATTTTTTTTATATAATTTTTTGTTGATATAGGTAATCATCCACTAGTTTGTTAAATGGATAAAAGTTGGTTAGACAAGTCACAAACTAGTGTAGAGTATCTTAATGGAGTTATCAATTTTGTAAAATTTACTATTGATAAAGCTTCAGCGAATGGGCTGATCTATTGCCTATTTCAGAAATGTCGCAATGCTAAATTGTTTGAACTTGAAATTGTTCAAGACCATATGGTGTGCAATGGTTTTTTATTAGGTTATAGAGAATGGGTTTTACATGGAGAATCTATTTCATCATCTTCAAACGATAATTTAGAAGATTCTTTTGATGTTGATTCTAGTAATACATCGAGAGATAGTTCATTAGAAGGAAATAAATTGGGATTGGTGATATGAGATAATTGTTAAAAGCTACTTTATAGTTGAGTGATCTAGGAGAAATAAGGGAAAGTTAAGAAGCCACAAGAGTATTTGATGATAATACAACTCTATACAATGTCTTAGTTCAAGATTCTAATTAAGAACTTTTTTTGAGGCATGAAAAATTCTCAAAATTATCTTTTCTTGTTAGACTATATCACTTTAAAGTGATGCATGGATTATTCAGACAAAGTTTTACTATGTTGCTTCAATTATTGAATAAAGCATTTCTAAAAGGTACTTCATTGCCATCATCCTACTATGAAGCAAAGAAATTGATTAAGGAATTAGGTCTTGGATATGAAAAGATTCACGTGTGCCCTAATGATTGCATGTTATATTGGGGTGCTATAATAAATCAAGAATCTTGTCATATTTGTGGTTCCTCTCGATGGATGATAAATAATGAAAATAAAGACAATGAAGATATTGACGAAGGTGCTATACAAAGGAAGAAAAAACCAGCAAAGGTATTGCAGTATTTTCCTTTAATACCTATATTAAGACGACTATATGTGTCATCTGAGACAACATGCTTAATGAGATGGCATAATGATAGTCGTACCAAGGATGGAAAGTTAAGATTCCCGGCTAATGCACTAGCATGGAGATCTTTTGATGATAAACATCCAGATTTTGCTTTAGACCCACGCAATGTTAGGCTTGGTCTTGCTAGTGATGGGTTTAATCCTTTTCGTAACATGAGTTCCACCTATAGTACTTGGCTGGTTTTATTGATTCCATATAACTTGCCTTCATGGTTGTGCATGAAACAATCATCCTTAATTTTGTCTATGATCATTCCATGTGAAAATGGCCCAGGTAATGACATTGATGTCTATTTGGAGCCTTTAATAGATGAGTTGAAAAAATTATGGGAAAGTGTTGAGATTGAAAATGCCTTAAGGGGGGGGGGGGGGGGGTTGGGGTTAATAAGGGAATTGAATGATTTAAGAAAATTAAAACCAAATTAAGATATGAACGAAAATGATAGAGATTAAAGAGAAAGAATAATGAACACAACGATTTAAGGAGTTCGAATTCAACAACAATCCTACGTCTCCACCTCACTTATCCCCAAGTTAGGATTTTTAATCACCCACAATCTTATTCATAAGATTGAGATTACACAAGAGTTTAAGGCTCATTCATACAACCTTACAAACAAGAGTTTCTAGGCTTACTCTAAAACCAATTCCCAAGTGTTTTAATGGCTAAACACTTAAACCAATTCCTCAAGAATAACATCTCACTTCTCGTTTTCTAATCCCAAAAAATAAAAGAACAAGAATATCTATTTTAACACTCACCAACTTTCACAAGAGTTATACAAATATAAGAATTGTTTAAGATAGAATTTGAGAGTTTAATTAAATGCTTAAGAGCGAATTTGAATAATCAAGTGTCTTAAAACTTCAATTGAACTCTAAGGGTTGTTTATATAGATAAATAACTCAAATTATAGTTGTTAGAGGCATTAATTGTGTCTCCAACATCTCTTGTTGAATTTTGAATCATTTTGGACTTTTTGCAGTTGATACGTCGCTCACGATCGTGAGGATAAAGCCTTGGCTCGTGAGCGTCAATTTGAGTGTCGTTGCATTCAAAAATATATGTTGAATGTTGTCAAGACAACCCGTCACGAGCTACTCATGATTATTCATTAAGATAAATCTTTCAAGTCTGAAAATATGAAATACTGTCTTCATACTATATTTTGGTGAAGTATATTATCCCAAAAATATACCTAAACCATCAGGTTGCTATTAGGACTGTTGCTCATGAGCTGAATAGTGCCCATGAGCAGTGCTAGTGAGTGGCGATCGCTCGTGAGCGGCACAGACCCTTGGGTCTATTTTGCTTTCATCAGACTTTTGCTCGTGATAAGCTCGTGAGGAGACACATGTATGTCCAAAAATATATGTTTTTGACTTCTATTTACTCCTGATGGTTTAGGTATATTTTTGGGATAATATACTTCACCAAAACACAGTATGAAGACAGTATTTCATATTTTCAGACTTGAAAGATTTATCTTGATGAATAATTAAGTTCCTAAACACTTGAATGAAATCATTAAAAACTTAAATTGATTGTCAAAGATCAAAATTAGGAGTATGATCATGCAAATGGTCAACAATCTCCACTTTTTGTCTTCGACAAATAATTTAATAAAATAATAAATAATGTGTGTGTGTCAAAAACTTTTAACAAGAAAAAATTAATGCTATGTGAAAATAACTCCCCCTTTCAAATTAAATAAATGTAATTATAGAAATTAATTTTCTCCCCCTGAATATATGCAATAGATTAAAAATGGCATATGTAAAAACAAGGGATGTTGTAAATAAGAATAGTATAAAGGAGATGAATTTTGAAAATGATACCAATTAAAAGATAAAAAAAATATTTATCTCCTTTAGGAAAATATATTTCTTTATTTCTCCTCCTTTTGGACATGATAGGAAATACAAATTTATAAATCAAGAAGATACTGTTGAAATGTAAATGAGCTGTAAATAGATGAGGAGAAAAGTCTGTGTTACAGCTTGTAGTTTGACTAACAACAAGAGTGTAGGGACTGATTGAAGGCAAAAAGTCTGTGTTACAGCGTGTAGTTTGACTAAGAGCAAGAGTGTAGGGATTGATTGAAAGCATGATTGTAGGAACATAGCTTAATTAGAGGGTTTAAAATAGCTATCATGTCTTGTATATATATGTATTCAGATTCAGTGTTTAAGAAAGATAGAAATATAGAAAAAATTTCTCATCTTCATAATTCAGATTTTGTTACATGGTATCAGAGCTCTAGTTCTATTTTTTTTCTGGGGTCTCTTCTTCCTCTTCAAGCAGCCTTCATTGCTGTCCTCTTCAAATAACCTTCATTGCTATCTCTTTTTCTTCCTCTTCAAGCAGCCTTCATTACTGTCCTCTTCATCTAGCCTTCATTTACATTAAGCCATGTCAACTTCCCAAACAATTGTCACTAGCAGCCCATCTGAAGAACCCAATTCTGTTCAAAAATTTGGAGAATTGCAAAACATACGGGCTTCTAACAGGCTTAATGGAAAAAATTACCTCAAATGGTCCCAAATGGTTCACATGTACCTGAAGGGCAAGAGCAGAATTAATCATCTACTTGGACCAGGACCAGTAAAAGAAGATCCAACCTTTGGAGCATGGGATGAGGAAGACTCTATAATTATGTCCTGATTATGGGATTCCATGGAACCTATAATCAGTGACACATGCATGTTTTTTACTACAGTAAAGGAAATTTGGGAATGTATTCAATGCACATATTCGAAGGCCCGTAATATTGCCTAAGTATATGAGATCAAAATTAAAGCTGGAGCAACTAAACAAGGAGACAAATATGTCACAGAATATGTAAATCTTTTGCAGAATCTGGGGCAAGAGCTGGATCAATATCAAGTAATTGAGATGAAGTGTCCTGATGATGCTAGGGGGAATGTATTCAATGCACATATTTAAAGGCTCATAATGTTGCCCAAGTATATGAGATCAAACTTAAAGTTGGAGCAACTAAACAAGGAGACAAATTTGTCACAGAATATGTAAATCTTTTGCAGAATCTGGGGCAAGAGCTGGATCAATATCAAGTAATTAAGATGAAGTGTCCTGATGATGCTAAGATTCTGAAATCCTTCATTGAAAAGGATTGGGTCTATGATTTTTTGGCAGGATTAAATCCTGAATTTAATCAGGTCAGGATCCAAATTCTTGGCAAAGAACACACATCGTCCTTGGAAGAAATAATTTCATTAATTCGAGCAGAAGAAAGTAGGAGGAACGTTATGCTTGAACTACAAACTATGGATGGATCAGCAGTAGCAATAAAAACAAATCATGAGAAAGAAAAGAGTTATCAGTCTCAACACTTTGGTGGAGACAACCAGCGGAAGGAAAACAAGGACAATCTCTGGTGCACCCATTGTAAGAAACCAAGGCACACAAAGGAGATATGTTGGCAGTTGCATGGTAAGCCACTAAGTCGGGAGTGGGGATGTCATGGGAGGCAGCTACGACCTCAAGCATACATGGCAAAATAGGCAGAACCACACACCAAAGAAGGTTCAACAATAAGAGGATTCAACAATGAATAAATTGAGAAGCTGAGAGGATTGTTGGGGTCTCTAAACAAATCTTTTGGAGCTTGTTCTTTGGCTCTTTCATGTAAACCTTCATTTTCTTTTTGTATAAATGCCTTAGATAAATTTTACACCAATTCTTGGATAGTAGACTTCGGTGCCACAGACCCACATTTCAATTTTTTCATACATACAATCCATGTCCTAGCAATAGGAAGATAACAGTAGCAAATGGTTCTTTAGCTACAATTGCAGGATTAGGAGACACTAATGTGACACCTTCTCTAACCCTTAAAGATGCCCTTCACATGCCAAAACTATCAACAAATCTTATTTCAGTTCATAAAATTACTAAAGATCTAAAATGTTGTGCAATATTCTATCCTTCCCACTATGTCTTTTAGGACCTAGCCTCGGGGAGGAAGATTGAACTTGCTAAGGAAAGGAACGACCTATACTATCTTGAAGTATCTAGTCCCTCAAAGAGAGTCCTGCATAGTCAACCTTTATCATTTCTTAGCTCTTCCAACAAAGATATTATTTAGCTTTACCACCTTCGTTTTGGTTATCCATCTTTTCGTGTCCTTAATGTTATGTTTCCTGCCCTATTTAAAGGATTGAGTTTTATGGATTTTAATTGTGATATTTGTGAACTTGCAAAACATACTCGTGTACCTTTTCCTACTAGTACTAAAAGGAGTTCACATCCTTTTGATATGATTTATAGTAACATTTGGGGACCATCCACAGTTCTAAATATTTCAGGGTCTTGTTGGTTTCTATCCTTAATTGATGATTGTACTCTGGTCACCTGGATCTTTCTTCTTAGACAAAAATCTGATGTTAGCATTGTTATACCTAATTTTCATTCAATGGTACAAAACCAATTTGGGGTTAAAATAAAAAGGTTTAGGACAGATAATGCTAGATACTACTTCAACCAGATTTTGTCACACTACTTCCAATCATAGGGCATTATCCATGATTCATCGTGTGTTAATACACCTCAACAAAACGGGCTTACTAAAAGGAAAAATTGGCATTTACTTAACACCACTCGAGCTTTGCTCTTTCAAGGAAATGTTCCTAAATCCTATTGGGGAGAGGCTATTCTTACTGCCACTTACATGATCAATAGGCTTTCTTCAAGAGTATTGGATAATAAGAGTCCCATAGAGCTGCTTAATAGTTTCTACCCTCATTTCAGAACTTCAAATGGGCTCACTCTTAGAGTATTTGGGTGCACTGCATTTGTCCATGTCCATAGCCCACATAGGGGTAAGTTAGATCCACGAGCCATCAAATGTGTCTTCCTTGGTTACTCTTCCACTCAAAAGGGATATAAATGTTATCATCCTTTATCTAGAAAATTTTACATCTCTGTAGATGTCACCTTCTTTGAACAT
>CATIWM010058133.1:0-14631 GCA_949671775.1 Mallotus repandus
TGAGTCAAAATGCTGGGTAGATTTCCTTACCTGTTGTGCTAATAGGATGCCCTTGGGATGCTATTTTATTTCTCAACCTCCTGAAGGTCTAATTGTTACATCATGGACCCCTGTCCATATTACAATATGGACCAGGGGTCCTTCACACATGTAAATTTAAGTAAAACGCTCTTTTTTTTTAATGTTTTTTGTTATTTTAACGTTGGATGGACCAACATCTCTCAAGTAAGCATGTAATACCCTAGAAACTGATTCTGCATATATTCATCTGAGTTACATACATCCTGAAGACCACTCAATTGGGAAAAGATTATGAAAATAGCTTCAGGAGCTGCAAAAGGATTAAAGTATCCACATGAGAACAACATTATCCACAGAGATATGAGACCAAATAACATTTTGATAACCCATGATCATGAAGCACTGGTAATACACATACATTTACGGATTTACAAATCAATTGCAAAAACCCAAATTTGTAACAAATAGAGTTTCATTCGTAATAAAACTCTATTTCATCATATATGTATATGATGAAATGAAAGTTATTTTATTTTTAATTTTTTAATTATAATAAATAGAGTTTTACTTGTATTTTTATTTTGGTTAAATAATATAGATTTATTACTTAAATAATATATGTTCATAAGATAAAACATATAGGCTCATTACTTAAATAATGAATGATCATTGATCTTCATCTGCAAGTACATTGATTTTCACCTGTAGATTCATTGATCCTCACCTGTAGGTTTATTAACCTTTGAACCTGCAGTTTCATTGATTTTCACTTGCATGTTCATTAACCTTCACCTACAGATTCACGGATTTTCACCTGCAAATTCAAAAATTTAAAAGTATTTTTTTATTTATAAAAAATTATTTTTTCTTTTTATTTTGTTAATTACAGTGGTTGAATATAGTTTTTTATTCATGATTTTAGTCAAACTAAAAATTTTATTCATTAAAAAATTATTTAATTTTTTTATTTTTAATTATAATAAATATAGTTTTACTTGTATTTTTATTTTAGTTAAATATTATAGATTTATTACTTAAATAATGTAGGTTCATTAGATAAAATATGCAGATTTATTAGATAAAAAACTACACAAACGAATTTGACAAATAATATATTAAAATTATGATAAATCTCCAATTAATAACAAATGAATTTTTACATTACAACCAATGAACTTATATGCACAAGTTAATGAACTGAAGTTATAGCTAACTAAGAACAACAATGGCTATTAGTTTTCAGAACTTCAACACATCAAATTAGGAACACTATGATTTGTCTAATTTTGTTTGCCTTAACCTTTGCATGTGTCAATGCTTATGCAAAGCAAAATGCCTTTTTAATTCCAGTACTGGATAAGAAGTTCACGGAAATCGCATGAATTTCCAGTTGCAAATGATGATTGGCCCATGATGTGGCATTCCCAAATTCTGAGTGGAGCTAAGAAGTTTTCTAACCTTGAAACTAAAGTTAAATTTTTGTAGAACTCACATTAAATTTTTCTAGAACTCACAGCACTACATTAATTGTTTGTAGGGGTCAAATAAGCTTTAGATATGGTTTTGGCAAACATAACTTTAGCACTACATGGAGAGAGTGGAAAAAAAAAAAGGACGGAGAGAGCAGAAAAAAAATTGTGTTCTTACATGTGTGTGATGCCTCTGGTTCATATTGCTATATGGACAGGGGTCCATGATATAAATTTGCCCTGAAAGTTTGTAAAGGTGGTTATTTCATGTAACAATTGGTGTTGGTTACCAGTAACGAGCATGTAGCTATTGGCTTTTGCCTTGCCCTATAGATATATATGTATATATATATATATATATATATATATATATAAAGAGAGAGAGAGAGAGAGAGAGAGCAAATAAGTAAATTTGTTAGATTTTTAATTCAACATTGGGTTTATATGTGAATAATTATATATTACAGGCTGTCATATAAGGTGAGTCCATTTAAAATGATCATTCGAATTTGGATAATTTGGACTTTGATGTATCTAAAAGTGTGGGGCCTTTAATGTATAGAGTAATTTCTATTTCAATGATGGGCTGAAATAAAAATACTATTATCTATCTATATATATAGGTAGTCATGACCTCTAAGTCATACGTATTGTTATTTCCTGATTCTTTCTAAATCTCATCATTAGAGAGAATACAAAGACAAAATCTAAAGGCGTTTTCTTGAAAAACGTACTGACCTAGAAGGTCAGCCGCATGACTTTAAAGTGATTAATTCATGGATTCAGGTACACTTACGCTTCCGCTATTATGATTTCTATTGATTTAACATGAGATTGAGTTCTAGAGTTTTAAACTAATTTAGAATTTTTTTCAATAAGTGGTATCAGAATTGTTCATGTTGAATCATTGAAAATATTTTTTTATTCAGTTTGGTGAATTTGATTTTTGGATATACATAATTTTATTGAATTATATATTAATTTTGTTTCAATGAAATTATGTAAAAAGTTTGTAGAATAAGGCTCGTTAAAGATGTATATATACATACGCGATTTTTCCGTTTTGTTATGTGTACATATATCTAATTTTGTTGTCGGCTATTTGTATATATGCGTACACATACTTGTTAATGGCTTACAGTTAATAAAAAAAAATTCATAGGCTAATGCTGTGACTTTGGTCCTTTGCCATTTTGCCATGTTGTATACGTGTGTGTATCTAAAAAATCATGTATTGATGTTCTCTTGGCAGGTGTGTATAATTTTTGAATTGGGAATAATATATACACACTGACATGTTTATAATGGATCCAGTATTAGCGATTTTGTTCCATTATCATATATATATATATATATATATATATATATGCAATTATGAGGTTATGGTTATTGGCCACTGTGCATGTATATATCTATACATGGGATTCGGCTTTTTGAATGCAGTTTTTCTGTCCTTTTGTCTTGTTGTAAATCTATATGCATGTGATCCCTATGGTTCAAGAACTTCTGTACAGCCCCGTAAATTTGATTTCATGTATATATGTGCTCTTGTTTATATATATATGCATACAATTTATATATATATACATATATATATTTGGGTACAGTTTTCTTTTGGTTTGTGAATAATTAATGGTTACCTACACAAATTGCAGTTTTGGTTAGTTTGCAATGATGTGTTTTTGTTATATTATTTTTCGGTTGATTTATTAAAAAAATTAAGTAACGCAATTAAGAAATTTTTTTGGTGCAATTTATGCAATTAAGAAATTTTGAATACAATTTTAAATTTAAATATTGATATGGTTATATATATATATATATTTTAAGATAAATTAATTGAGACAACATCTCATCAAAGTGAGCTCTTAAGACAACATCTCACCAAAGTGAGCTCTCTTATTGCGATTAATTTATTTTAAAATATAAAAGGTTGTGTGCATGTAACTTATGTGAGTATTGATCGGCCCAAAGGAAGATAAGTATTTAACAGAATTGTATGAGCATTTGTGGTAATAAACATGTGATGATTATTCGGTTTTATATGTGAATAACAAATCGGCCCAAAGGAAGATTTGTTGTTTGACATGTTCTTATTGTCAGTGTTTGATTACTACACCAAGATATCACTTACAAGTTAATATTACTGTCCAAAGACAAAATATTAATGGAGTGCTCGCTATCTTGAGATGGGATTTACTTTTATTTGAATTTATTATTGATTTTGTTTTGGAACTTATGTGAGCTTGTTTTGGTTGTTTGTTGTTTTCTGTTTAGTTATGAATACTCCTGCTAATATTACTGCTAGTATCAATTGCATTTTTATGCTAAATGGGACTTCAGGTCATGGCAAGGGAACTTCTTAATTATTCTCGGAGTCATGACAATCATAAAGGCCATTCTAGAAACTTTTATGGGCATAATGTCCAAAATTATAAAGGATAAACAAGCTGTAGATACAATACCTCAAAAGAAACAACAAAAGAAACCTTATGAACAAAAAGGTAATAGTTGTTTCTTCTGTGGAGCTAAAGAGCATAAAAGGAAGCATTGCAAAGGCTTACTTCTTAATTTGGTTTGCTCTGAGATTAATTTAACTTCAATGCCTAGACACACTTGGTGGCTAGATTCTGGTGCAACAACTCACATCAGTGTGTCTACGCAGGGTTGCCTAAGTTGCTGAAAGCCAAATGATGCTGAAAGATACATCTATGTGAGCGATGCCAAGAAGGTTGAAGTTGAGGAAATAGGAAAAGTTAGATTATTGTTAAAGACCGGATCTTATTTGGATCTTGGTGAAACATTTATTTTACCTTCTTTTAGTGGAACTTGATTTCCATTTCCGCTTTTGGAAAAAAGATGTTATTCTTGTCTATTTGGGAATGGAAAATTTAGTTTGTTTAATGATTAAAATTTGGTTGGTACCGGTTCTTTATCAGGTTGTGATAATCTTTATTCACTTGATACCAATGCTTCATTTAATGAAACCATGCAAGCTAGTATACGAGGTGTAAAGAGAAAATTAACTGATAAGAATTCGATTGCATTATGGCACAATAGATTAGGTCATAGCTCCAAACAGAGAATAGAGAGACTTGTGTCAGATGAAATTATCAACCCCTTAGACTTTACAACTTTTGATTTATGTGTTAACTATATTAAGGGGAAACATACTAATAAAAGGAGATTTGAAGCCAATAAGACTTCAGGCGTTTTAGAACTTATACATACAGATATTTATGGGCCATTCCCTACAGCTACTTGGAATGGTCAACAATATTTTATAACATTCACAGATGATTTTTCTAGATATATCTATATATATCTCATTAATGAAAAGTCACAATAGCTTGATTTGTTTAAACACTATAAAGCTGAGGTTGAAAATCAACTCAGCAAAAGGATTAAAAGTGTCAGATCTGACCTTGGTGGTGAATACTATGGCAGATATGACGGTTCAAGAGAACAATGTCTAGGACCATTTGCTAAATTCCTAGAGGTATGTGGTATCGTCCCACAGTACACTATGCCGGGTTTACCCACTATGAATGGTGTTGCTAAAAGATGAAATAAGACACTTAAGGACATCGTGAGGTGTATGATTTCTTATTCTAACTTGTTAGAATCACTCTGGGGAGAAGCACTTAAGATTGCAGCATATATCCTTAATAGGGTTCCAACAAAAGCAATTGTCAAAACCTCTTACGAAGTTTAGACTGCCAAAAAGCCCAATTTGAAGCACCATCATATTTGGGGATGTACATCTGAGGCAAAGCCTTATAGTTCTAATGAAAAAAAATTAGACTTAAGGTCAATTAGTTGTTATTTTATTAGATACTCTAAAAGATCTAAGGGGTATAAATTTTATGATCCCACAACTAAGTCAATTCTTGAGTCGGGAAATGCCCTGTTCTTTAAGGATGTTGAGTTTATGAGGATAGATAAAGTAAGAGACTTTGTCTTTGAAGAGGAATATGTTGATATTCTCATAGGTGCTATTGGCATTGATTGGGATTCTATTCCTAACTTTGTTCAAGACATAGCACACCAAGATAATTTCGGAGAACCTCCTATTTAAGAAATTATTCCAAAAGAACAAACTCTACCACCTCAAGAACCTATGCCATTAAGGAGATCTACTAGAGAAAGAAAAAGTGCAATACCAGATGACTATATTGTATTTCTTCAAGAATATAAGGCTGACATTAGAGTGGTGGAAGATGATCAAATCAACTTTCGTCAAGCCATGGAAAGTTCTAATTCTCAAAAGTGCATTAATACCATGAATGAGGAGATAAATTCCATAAAAGACAATGATGTATGGGATTTGATGACATTACTAGAAGGTGCAAAGCCTATTGGTTGCAAATGGATATTTAAAAGAAGGATTTGAAAGGCAATGTGGAGACGTATAAGACATGTTTTTTTTGCAAAGGGATTTACACAAAAAGAAGGCATTGATTATAAAGAAACTTTCTCTCCAGTTTCTTCAAAAGACTCTTTTAGCATTATAATGGCATTAGTGGCATATTTTGATATTGAATTACATCATATGGATGTAAAGACAACGTTTTTTAATGGAAACATTGATGAGACGATATACATGGTGCAACCAAAAAAATTTATGTCTGGAGACCTAAAGAAGATGGTTTGTAAACTTAAGAAATCCATCTATGGACTCAAGCAGGCATCTCGACAATGGTATTTCAAGTTTCATCAAGTGATCATCTCATTTGGTTTTGAGGTTAATTTGGTTGATGATTGTATATACCATAAGTTCTGTCGGAGCAAGTATATTTTTCTGGTTTTATATGTCGATGAAATTTTGCTTACCAATAATAATATAGACTTATTGCATGATACCAAGAGCTTTCTAGCTGAGAACTTTGAGATGAAAGATTTTAGTGATGCCTTTTTTGTGTTAGGCATCCAGATACACCAAGATCACTCTTGAGGTGTTCTTGGATTATCACAAAAGGGCTATATCAAAAAGGTTCTCAAGAGATATGGCATGCAGGATTGTAAACTAGGTGATACCCTTGTGGCTAAAGGAGACAAGTTTAGTTCCAGACAGTGCCTTAAAAATGCTTTTAAGGAAAAGGAAATGCAAAAGATTTCTTATGCATCAGCAGTAGGGAGTCTGATGTATGCTCAGGTTTGTACGCATCCAGACATTGCATACATTACTAGGATACTAGGCAGATATTTATGCAATCTGGAGTAGACCATTAGAAAATAGTCAAATGGGTCTTATGGTACTTATAGAGAATAAAGAATTACATGCTCACATATCAGACGTAAGATTAGCTTGAGATCATTAGGTATACTGACTCCGATATTTGGATACCAAGATAGTATGAAATCTACATCGGGCCATATCTATATGCTAGCTGGAAGAGTGTTAAACAGTCTTTTATAGCCTCTTCTACCATGGCAGCATAATTCATAGCCCGTTATAAGGTATCCAATCATATAGACATCAAGTTCCTTATTGTTAAAGAAAGAGTTCAGAGTGGATAGTTGTCTATAAAGCACATAAATACAAACTTTATGATTATGGATCCGCTTACTAAGGGAGTGCCACCCAAAAATGTTTCATAAGCACACTGCTCGTATGGGTGTCATGTCATCTAAGGATATTCAGTTTTAGTGGGAGTTTATAATTTTGATGCTTTTATGATATAGACATTTTTCAATATTTTGGTTTAAAGATTTTGGTTATTTCGATTCTTTTCTGTAGAAATAAAGTTTTTGGCTTAGTCGCACTCCGATTTCAGTTTGGTTTGATCTCACTAAAGTTTAAGGTGGACCAATTGGAAATAGGCATGTTAAGATAACATTGCATGAAATTTCCATGCTACACATCCACATCATGATCCATGCCATTCAGTTATATCGACATACATGATCATTGATAAGTTGAGTTACGATAAATATAACAAAGACTGCTTTGATCCTATATTAGTATGATTGATGGATCAGATTGGTTATAGATACATTTCGGTAATGATAATAAAGTTAAGCTCATTCGGTCATTTTTGTAATGCATAATTATAAGGTTACACATATAGCCCAAGTGGGAGATTATTGGATCTTTAATATTGGGCTTATATGTGAATAATTATTGGGCTTATATGTGAATAATTATGTATTTCAGGCTGTCATATAAGGTGAGTCCATTTATAAGTGATCATTCAGATTTGGATCATTTGGGCTTTAATGTATTTAAAGGGTGTGGGACCTTTAATATGTAGAGACTAATAGGTAATTTCTATTTCAATGATGGGCTGAAATAAAAATACAAAAAGATAACAGGAAAGTTATCTATATATAGGTGGTCATGGTCCCAAGGTCATACGTATTGTTATTTCCTACTTCTTTCTAAATCCCATCATTAGAGAGAATACAGAGAGAAAACCTAAATGCAATCTTTTGGAAAACATACTGACCTAAAAGGCCAGCCGCACGACTCTAAAGTGATTAGTCTATGAATTCAGGTACGCTTCCGCTTCAGCTATTATAATTTCTATTGATTTAACATGAGATTGGGTTCTAGGGTTTTAATCTAATTTGGAAAATTTTCCAACAAAATTATCAAGATATCTGCTAAAAGAATAAAGAAAAAGTTAATCATCAAGATACAACTTTACATTGCTGTCAGAACTTGGTTTTAAAACATGTTGAATAATAACTTGCCAATCTCTAGATAGTAATTCACAGCACTTGTGAATCATATTAGCATGCTCCTTATTCCTATTTCTTTTAGGTACCTTGCAAAATTTTGTAGAAACCTTACAAAAGGCTTCGTCACCCTACTTTCTTCTGCCTCGTTGCCCTTCTCCACAGTTTTAAGGTTTTGCTTTTCTTTAAACATAATTCGGATAGATAAACAATTGATAGTTAATGATTGATAGAATATGTAATTGATACATTACCTATTTTTTATTTTTAAAAGAGTTTTTTTTTCTTTAGAAGAATTACGAGAAAGAGTTATGAAGAATAAATTTTTCTTGTAAATTTTTTTTTGAAAAAGAGTTTTTTTTCTTTGAAAAAGAGTTATGAAGAATAATTTTATTATGAAGAATAATTTTATCACTTTGAATTTATTTAGAAATTAAGTTTCTAACCTTAAAATATTTTAATATTTAATTACTCAATTGTTGGTGTGTCTTATTTTATTTTGGGTGAATTTGCACGCAAATTAAAAATTGTATAAAAATTTAAAATCTTATAAAAAAATAATATCAATTGAATTCTGACTTATACATATATTGTATAGATGTATGTAGGGAAAACTATATGGTCTTTCCTCAACTTTGGACCAATTATTAATCTAATCCTACTTTCAAAGTTATTTCAATTTGCTCCTACAACTTTTTGAGTTGTTCCAATTCTGTTCAAACGATATTGAGCTTGTGACAGAGATAACATAGCCATTTGACGTGGCATAAGAGTGGCTGACATGGCAAAAAAAATTAAAAACTTAAAAATCATATGATCAATTCTATCCTCAACTATATACCAATTATCAAGCTAATCCTAAACTTTTCGAGTTATGTCAAATCTATCCATATGACAATAAGTGTGTACCAGATCTAACGTGGCCATTTTACGAGATATAAGAGCATCTAACATGGCAAAAAAAACAAATTTAAAACTCACCATTTTAAACTGCCAAACCGGTGTCACTTTTCTTTTTATTGTGCTATAATTTTAATTGTTTTTGGCATTCATTATTGTGTTTTAATGTTAATTGTTTTTTATAGTTTGTGCATTTTTTCATAATTCTGTGTGAAGCTCTTATTTCTTGTTTGTTATTTTTTGCAGAATTCTATGTGTGACTATTTTAAATGGCATGATTGGGTGAACGAAAAGAGTATGTTATTGTTTAATCAGTTGAGAAGGGTCAATAGCTCAGTTGAGAAGGGTCAATGGGAGAAAGAAAGGTTGAAAGTGATGTTTATTAGCACTTTGAACAAGTGTAAAACGTGTTTTTTTAAAACAAATAGGTTTGCCCAATTTCAACCCAAAGTGACACCGTTTTGACAATGTAGTTTTAAGTTTTTTTTTTTTTTGCCATGTCAGACGCGCTTATGCCATGTCAGATCTGGCACACGGTTATTGTCATATGGATAGATTTGACATAACTCGAAAGGTTTAGGATTAGCTTGATAATTGGTATATAGTTGAAGATAGAATTGATCATATAATTTTTAAGTTTTTAATTTTTTTTGTCATGTCAGCCATGTTAGATGGTCATGTAATCTATGTCATAAACTTAATGTCGTTTGAAAAAAATTGGAACAACTTAAAAAGTTAGAGGAGAAAATTGAAATAACTTTGAAAATAGGATTACATTTATGTATGAAAGAGGAAACATTAAATTGAATTAATATCAATTTTATCATATTAACTGACATATGTTGGTTCAATCCAGTGGCAAAAGTTTGGAGGTTTTTTGACTCAAACTTTGAATTAGTTAAAATATTTATGGCTATTCAATACAGAAGTGATCAAATAAAAAATTAATCATATTAAAATAAAATCAAACTAAAAGTTAAAACTTTTAACTCAGCTACTTTACCTTTACTTATAAGTGGAATCAATGCGCATTAATTAATTATTTAATAAAACACAAATTAAAACCACTAAGAATTATTTTAACAGTATTAGATTTTTAATGATGCTAATGAGTAGTAATTTGTACCAAAGTGTAAAGCGACATCTCTTATTCTAATGTTATTATAAATGAATAGAAGGGAAATGATTTATGTCTCAGAAATAGAAATAACATTTGCCACCAAAAATTAGTGACCATGGAGTTCTCAGAAAGTATTATAGTCATAACACTATCCCTTGTATCCATGTCCATCTACTTGTTTTGATTATCAAGGAAGGCATGCAAGAAGAGACTACCACCGGGGGCTCCCGGAGGATGGCCTGTTATTGGCCACCTGCCTCTTCTAACTGGGTCGGAGCTGACTCACATAACCTTGGGAAAAATTACTGACAAGATCGGACCAATATGTTAGAAATTTTGTTATATTTTGGGCTGCCATTAATTATGAGATGTTTTGATTGGTGAAAACTGACTGAACAAATATAGTTTTAGAAAATGTGTGGGAAAACCTAATTTGTGTTTAAAGTGATCATCTGTGTTATGGGCTTATATGCTCTTTAGTGGACTGGTATGGTAAGGCGGTAAGTGTAGGCCTAATCCAACTAAGGTTATTAATGGGGTAAACCTAGGGAATTTTCTATATAAACAGGCTAAGGTCCCCTCTCTATCTTGAGGATCTAATTCTGACTTATCCCATTGATAGTCGCCTATGAGTGAGAATGATAGGAGAGGAAGATTTAGTCTTCTATTTTCTTAATACTAATTATTTTTATTTTATTGTTTATGGTTTAGTGATGATTTAAAGAAGAGATCTTTGCATCGAACATGAAATAGGTACATGATTGCTTTCGCTAAATATTAATAATTATATTGTTTGGTGTTTTAGATTTATGTACTAGATCCTATAATTTGCTTATATGTGGTATCAGAGCTTGTTTATACATAAATTTAAAACCCTAAATTGATTCTTACATTTAAATTAAAACGTTTAGGCTAATAATTTGATCAATTGTTGATTAAATTTAATATGTATACATATGATGGCTTACGTATGTTATGTATTTATTCGCGTATGTATTCATACTGCTTCAATCTTGCTATTCGGTTTGTTTGGCCGACCACATCTAATTATGGTCGTATATATATGCATTGGGTTAAAGCATCAAAGCGTGGCCATATACATGTAATTATCCAAAATTAATTGAGCTTGGTTTGGTGAACCTCATGGATCATATTTTGTTGCTTAATTAGACTTTATCATTTTGCTTGTGAAATATGTCAAAGTGTGGTTATATACGTGTGAGTGGTTATATCCAAGACCAATGTGTAATTGATATGCGAAAAAAAAAACCTTTTGAATTTGCATCAAAGGGGTTTATTCTTTTTCAATGGATCTATTGAATCTAATAGAATACAAACAAGGAAATTTTTGGTGCATTGGGTAGTTGGACTGAAAAGCAATTTGAGTTATCTTGGTGTAGTGTTGTTCATGTCACATCGATTGTACACAGTGGTTAAATTTCAATGTTTTGTCCTAAATAATTGATGCATGTATTCTGCAACAAATATATAAATTAAATTGTTCAAGAAAATAAGTAGTTTTTAAAATTATTCTTGTTTTGATTTAATTTTATTATATTAATGTATATGAAATCATATTTGAGTTATGAATTTTTTATCCAAATTTAATTTGGATTTTTAATATTATTTCTATTTAATTAAAAGATTTAAATAAATCCAAAATAAAAAAAAGAATTATAAGTCCTATTTTGATTAGGATTGTTAACTAGTGTCATCAAATCTTGTGTGTTAACTTTTTAATGTTTTTCTTTGTGTGATAATCGTAATTTATGTTTTAAAATGAGAAAATTTTATATAATTAGGTTTGAATTAATATTTTGAGTGTTGAAAATTAATTAATTTGATTGGTATATAAGATCAATAAATAGAATTTTGTGATCATATTACACATGACGAATTATTATGTATGACACTATTGTGTTTGTGATGTTATGTATTTAATTATTTATAAAATTAAGTGTCTCAAGATACATAGTAATTATGCTATATTTGGACATAAGAGATTTTATCATGGATTTGATTTTGGATCAAATCTTTTGTTTGGGGACTATGCTAGTGAGGGTTGGAAATAGCATTTAATTGCATGTTATTTGAAATTATTATATTTGAAATTCAAATTTTCAAATCAAATGTTTGCATCCAAACACAAGGTTGATTTATTTTAAAATTTATATTTGAGAGAAATAATATACATTTTCCTTATTGAACATATGTAAAGGGGTGGTACAAACATACAAGATATGTTTATAATATCTTATTATACATAAATGATTTAAATTATACATATATTTATGCTTGTATTTATGCATGAAATAGATAATTATTTTCATGTGAGTTGTGAAAAGCTTAAATATGAGTTTATTTAATCATGAGTCAATAATTATTCGTACTCATGTTGGTGATTTGCGATATAAGTGATGTTGTTTGCTCTTGAGTTTGATTACATGGCATAATTGCACTTAAATTTGTGTTTTATGTTCAAATCTTATGTGTTTAAGCATGTATTTAACAATAGAGATACATTTGTGATTAGTATCTCATGTATGTGATTTTATGCATACATTTGTGTTTAGTATGCATATTACTAATAGGTGTCTTGAGAAATTCCTAATTGAGGAGATTATATAGGTCAATGTGAATATTACCACCAAAGTGAAATATTTATTGAGACTTGTATAATTATTTTCAATTTTTGTGAAGGAATAATTTCTGAAATAGTATATATAATAACCTGCCCAAAGGGGGTTATTATGTGGATTAGTTTAGAAATTGTGTGGGGATTATATTATATATAATGACCTGCCTAGAGAGGGTTGTTTTATATTGTGTATGGGGATGAATATGAAGCATTTGTGTTTTAGGAATGCTCTAGTTTAAAGGTTCTATCTGCCAAAAGGTGATAGTTTTCTCGAAGATTAAAGTGTTCTCATTTGTGAGCTTCACATAAAAAATTCTATTGCATGTGCATGTTCTTCCCAACGGATAACATATAGTGATGCTAGAATTCTTTTGATGGAAAATTCTACTACGTGGACATATTCTGCCCAAAGGTGAATATGTGGTGATGTTGAAATTTATCCAAATAACAAAAATAGCCGGAATGATAATTTTAAGCTCTTGAAGCTTATTACCCATTAGTAAATGCATGCTTTTATGTTATTTTTAAACAATTTTTATGAGAATGAGATGCATTATTGAGATGCACAATTGTGTAAAATTCTATAACTTTTAAAATTTTATATTGAGAATAAATAGGTATAGTTTATATGCTTACCTTTAAGCATTGTGTAGATATTTGTCTAAAAGTATATTTGGTGTAATTACTTGTATTGTTTGTGATATTTTTTTTAACTAGTTATTTCTAAATTAATGTTGTTTTGAATATTTAATTTGTGTTAAATATTATACATTTAAGAATACATTAAAGGGGTGAGATATTTCCATTAAAATTATTTATTTATTTATTTATTTATAACTTCTTTAAATTTTCTTTTTATTTGATATATGTAAGCTTTTAGTACTTTTAGTACGTCTTTTTGTCAAAATTTTATTTGGTATGTGGAGCTAATATTCTTGCAAATAGGGTAAGAATTAGAACATTTTGGATTATTTGCAAAATATTTGCAAGTGTGTGAATGTATTTTTGATTATTATTTCTGTACTTACAACTAATTGTACTTTTACTATTAAATAAGTATGATGTGTAATTTAGTTTTCTTGAAGTAAAATATTTTGAGTTTTTTTTTTAAAAGAGCTCCCTAATGCTTTCGAGTTTTGAGTTGATAGATCATTTTTCTAATTTATTAATATTTTATACTTAATAAATTTTAATGTTTGATGCATAATTTATAAAAATAAATTTTGTGTTAATATTATTAGAGAGTTTATTTTATCTTTCTATTCCTGTGAATAATGAGATGATAGTTATTGATGACTTGTTTGTTGTGAAATTAATGGTAAGAAAAATGTGTTATATAGTTCATATCACTAGAAAGAAAATAACTCATTGGTTATTTTTTGTTTATTTGCTTTGAGAATTCATGCGATAAATGTTAAATTAATCTTTTATAGATTATTGAGGAATATGAGAATTGACTAAACTTTATATTTGGGGATTATAATAGTAAAGTAGTCTCATACATTTTGTATTGATTTATTATGATTAATTGTCTATTTTAACTTATAGATTGTTTTAATATATGTAAATATATCATTCTTAAATGTTAATGTGTTGAGATAGTTTGTGTATTTTTCAAACATTAATTTTATGAAGTTGAGGATTGTTGCACTTATGAAATAGAAATTTTGTGTAGTGCAAAGTTGAGTGTTTTAAAGAAAAATATCAGTTGTTGTGTTTATATTTTTTGA
This sequence comes from Mallotus repandus, assembly GCA_949671775.1. Lineage (NCBI taxonomy): Eukaryota > Viridiplantae > Streptophyta > Magnoliopsida > Malpighiales > Euphorbiaceae > Mallotus > Mallotus repandus. The sequence continues at coordinate 14,560 of CATIWM010058133.1, forward strand.
CTAGTGGGAGACAATTTTATATTTTCTTATCCACTTTACAAAACAATTATTCGATAATGTTTTGATGGTCTT